>CM018685.1:52339086-52609289 GCA_009363875.1 Mikania micrantha | reverse complement strand
AAAAAACTTTGTACCGAAAAGAAATATACTTGGGCTATTATTAAACACTATAAATAAGGACTCGTGCTTCGCGGCGGGTTTTGGTTGTTTACATTTAGTCATGAGCTATATAATTATTAATAAGAGTTAAAGCCATCATAAAGTCATTAAAAACTGTGATAGTTGATTACATCTAGGTTAAGTTATACCTAGTTAGAGTTTATATACAAAGCATATTGTTAGGTGTTGATTTCATGATTAACAAAGTCCATTGTCGTCAAGGGAGTTGGTAGTGGCCTTCCTGTCAAAGTCCGAGGATGATGTCAAAATGGGAAGTTCATTATTTACGTCCCACATGTTGAAGTCACTTGTGGGAAAGATCAATCAGCTATGACTAAAGCAAGAGAGGAGCAAAACAAACATCATACAGTAGTTAAATTCATACAACTGAAACAACATTTAACAACAGAAAACTAACCTTATGTGAAGACAACTTAAATAAAAGAGAATGCATGGAATGTAGAAATAGCTGAAAAAAAAGTAAATAGGCATAAATATTTTATTGATCTTAACTTAAATGCATGTGCTGCTAGCTGATTTTTAAAAGAAGATAAAAAAGATGATGTTAAAATTAAATATCATCTTGAAACAGCAATATTTAGTGCTAACTTGATGCATACAAAATTATATAAATATTGCATTTTATTGCATTTTATATTCAAATATACTTAGGCTCTTCTTAGTTTCATTTATTATAAATTCGGTTAGTACCCCGTATATTATACGGATTACATAAAAAAATATAACGAATAATTATCAATGAAAATTTAGAAAATATAAGATGATTTTAATATAGAATATGACTACAATTTCGTATGATTTAATATTTTAAGCATTAAAATTTATATAATTATTTCTTTAAACACTAACTATTTTTTATAGTTTGTTTTTCTTTAAACATTGTGTTTTAAATAATTGTTTTTGAAAATTTTATAATTTATAATCTTTTATTTAAAAATGTATAAAAAGTATATTTAATATTATTATTTAATATTAGATGTATTTAGTAGGAGAGAGAAATGTAGAAAATGAAAGTTGAGATACTCTAAAAACATGACATATGACACTAAAAACATTTATTTATTAGTATACTAGGTTAAACCCCGTGTGTTACACGGGCTAAATAAATAAAATTTTAAATTATTTATTTAAAATAGCATATAAAATATTTCTAAAATATGTTTTATGAAAAATTAAAGATACGATTTATGATGTAATCATATTATTTAACAAATTAAATAAAATTAGTATTATTTAGTAGAAAAAAGCAATATAAATCAAAATCTAATAAAAAGATGTTTATAAGTAATTAATAAGAGAGAGAGGCGGGAAAACCAAATCGTAGATAGCCTAAAAAATTGACATGTGGCAGGTAAAACCTTTATTTATTATATAGTATAGATGCAGATTATTTTAGTTACAATCCACTATAATATTTTTTTTAACGGCGAATGTCTCAATCGTGTGAACCCACTGTTTCCAGGCCATGTCACCAATGTCTAATTACCTAGACCTCCCATGAGCCACCACAATAACCTCAAGAGGAAACTCCACTGGAAAAACCCTGACCCCCCACAGAGCCCTTTTTCACTGTGGGAAGGATTTGAACCCAAAAGCTTTCATTTGAAAGAATCTTGGGTATCATTGAGGCAATGCCTCTTTAGTCACTATAATATTGTTAAATAAGAAGACTAGCTCCTATGTAAAACATTAATTGTTTTGCCAAGATCATAAGAAATCAACATGAGAATTCAATTCTTAAGATCACTAAAACACAACACGAAAATAATTATATCTTGTATTGTTATTGGCTTAATGCGACTTCCATCATTTGGTAGGTTTTAACTTTAACCCTTAAGCTTTTATTTAGTGTGCTATAAATGTTATTTGGTTATAACACGTGTTACACTCCTAACTTGGTTGAAACGAAATTTAATCAGAATTTGATTATATACAAATTAATAGGACTCGTAATTAGCCGGAACGTGTAAAAACTGGTTAAAAACACTAGCCAAATCTAATAAGACGATTGGAACGCGAATCCGATTAAATCATTGTCTCGTTTAAATTAAATTAACTCTAATGGCACAGTTGTAAATTATTTGAAAATATCAACTTTATATTAATTTAACAGCAAATGTGGAATCTCAAGCAATAACTAAATTAAAGTCAGCATAAATTTATAAATCGGTTACCGCCGCTAGACAACTTCAGCAGACTTTCTGCATCACTCAAGAACCTTTCGTTGGTCAGCAATTGTTGCGGTTAAGGTAATATCACGAATTCAGATTATAAGCACGATCGTTTTCTTTACATATAATAAATACACACACACATATACACGTATATATGTATGTGTGTACATCTATATATAAATAGAAGATAATATGCAATCGGTTAAAAGCTATTGCAACACGTCCAATAAACGATGTAGTTTTAGAAATCTAAACATGGTTACAGGTTGCTAAATAGTTGAGACAAAGTGTCGTTCTGAAGTGCAGATTTCTATATTAGTGGTTCAAACATGACATAAGCAACGGGAGTTTAGAAAGATGTTGACCGAAACAGAATATAGCAGGCTCAGGCTGTTGTGCGGTCGCCAAGGGATGGGGTTTGCGATGATGATGACTGGTCATAAGAAGTTAAAGACATAGAGGTAGGATTGATGTGAGAATTTGTGATTTCATGGGGTAAAAGTGTACATATCAGTATGTAGTTTTATCAGATATGGTATCTTTGAAGAAGAAGGCATAGCACACGTGATTAAATAAGCAAGGTTTGGTGAGGGTAATTTTAGATTTATGTATGTATCATGTGGCTATAGTGACATGTATGCAGGTTCGAAACAATCTTGAATATATCTATCTATTCTAATAAACAAAAATGTTTATTTGCCACTTGTTATATTCTAAAGGCATAATGCCACTTGTCAAATTTTTATGTACTTGTTTAATTTAATTATCTATTATTAAATACATTATATTATCTCTCCTATTAAATAAATTATATTATTTATCTTATTAAATAATTATATTAATAATGATAACTAATGATATTATTTTTATTTTGCAAATTTAAAAATAGCTTCTATATATTTAAATCGAATCATTTTATTATAAAATATATTTTAAAAAGTTTATAAAATATATTTTTTCATAAACATCAAATTTTTAAAAAATAAGAAATATTTCAATTTGTTATTTTTACAAAATAATAGTTTTACAAAAAAATTCTTAAAAAAGATTATTTCAAAAAAATAAAACATAAGCAGAAAAATATGTAAATGAAGATAAAAGTTACAGTTTTTTTGTCTTGTATGTTTAACGGTAATTTCAAATTATGTTCTTTATCTTTAATAATTACAAAAATATTACCTTCTCATCTTACTTTAAAATAATTAATTTTTGATAGAAAATTAACTAATTAGATTTTTAACTTTAGGTAGTTCAAATATCTCACAAATCAAGTTTAAATCATCATGCGTAAAACATTAAAACATTATGTACAAACACTTAAAAATGTTTATAGTTGACAATTTTTTTTGATGTCACAGCTAACATAATAACGTAGTTAATTATCAACTTCATTTAAAGTAAAAAAACATCATAAAACACCCAATTTTATTAATATTTGTAAGATCAAAAAGATTGATGTTTTCCAAATATTCTAAGTCCTTGATTTCATACAAAAATATTATCTTCTCATCTTACTTTAAAATAGTTAATTTTTGATAGAAAATTAACTAATTAGATTTTTAACTTTAGGTAGTTCAAATATCTCACAAATCAAGTTTAAATCATCATGCGTAAAATATTAAAACATTATGTACAAGCACTTAAAAATGTTTACAGTTGACAATTTTTTTTCGATGTCACAACTAACATAATAACGTAGTTAATTATCAACTTCATTTAAAGTGAAAAAACATCATAAAAACACCCAATTTTATTAATATTTGTAAGATCATAAAGACTGATGTTTTCCAAATATTCTAAGTCCTTGATTCCATACAAAAATATTACCTTCTTATCTTACTTTAAAATAGTTAATTTTTGATAGAAAATTAACTAATTAGATTTTTAACTTTAGTTAGTTCAAATATCTCACAAATCAAGAATGTTAAAGATATTACTATTGTTAATAAAAGTTTTGATTATTGTTTTATCATCTAAAATAATTCTTAATACATAATTTAATCATTTTATATAAAAATATCATAATTTATTATTTTTAATTTTTTATTATTAATTGTTTAATATTTTATATTTAATCCGTGTGTTCGCACGGGTAATAGACTAGTATATATATATAGCTACATGTGAGTAAGTAATTTACTATGAATGAATTTTTGTGATATGTATGGGGGAGTGTGTCTACATATTAAGAGTAAGTGGGTATGAGTGGGGTAGACAACAAATGTGTAGGTGTAGATATTGTCAGAAGAAATGGTGGCTATATGTGGGGGTGTGCATAAAACCAAAAAAACCGACCTAAAACCTAAAAACTGAAAAATCCAACCCGAAAAAACCGAACCCAAATAGAAACCGACGGGATTAGAATGGATTAGAATGGGGGTTGATTATTAGCATTGTGCTTGGATTTGTTACTGGGTTTTGGATCATTTTGGCTCCATTAATACTTAGCACATCATGGAGGACTATATACTTCCGTCTCATGAGTAAATTGATCAAGGTATGTGATTTATGATGCATAAATTTGTCACATTATAATTAGTGATGTTGTAATAGATTTTATATTCTACTTTAAAATTTTAAAACTCTGTATTGAAGATGTGTATACTATTAAATATGAATAGTAGAACTATCATATTAAAAATGAACAAAAGAACTTATCAATGTATTACTTTATATGAACTCGTGCAATAACGTATTAAAAAAGTTGTGAACAGGTTGGTAGTAAAGCGCAGACTAACCACAGCATGTAGCGTACGGTGGAAGTTGAAGTTAAGGAAGAAGCATTGGATGTATTTATATGTTAACTAATCAAAAGGGTAAATGTGTGGGTCATGCTATAGTCATTCTGGTACAAAGACAAGTTGGGAACATAACCTACAAACAACAAGCATAACATTTGAAATCCTAAAATATGTTTACAATTGAATGTGAAAAAAGTAGCAAACACTTTATTTTTGCGCATCGGAACAGTTGGAGCATTTTTGACTTTTTGATAGTGATAGAGGTCGCTTTACAATATGAAGATGCAATCGAACAATAAGAACAAACATGGTTTTTAATCTTCGCACGCCGTGGCGAGGCGGGTCACATGATGATACTGATGTGGTAAATGGTCTGCTTGTAAAGTATGTACGCAATGTCAAAATGATGTTGCGACATTAAAATTGACATGATTAAACTGATAGATCCACTTAGTTCTAGAATCATCTTATTGTATTAATCTCTCATTTATTGTATATTTATTTGTTCTATAAATATAGTTCATAATCCCACATTTGGGATATGAGAAGTTCACATTAACACATGGTATAGAGCCAATCGTTCCTACCCTTTCAATTCCTCTTCCACCACCTTTCTTTCTCCCACCACCATTCTTCCTCCCCAATGGCTTCTTCCTCCGATGACAAAACTCTCAACACACTTCTCCACATGCTCCATATTAAGCTAACTCCCACCAACTACCTTCTTTGACTAAACCAAATGACACCCATCCTCTCCTTCCAAAACTCATACCCCACGTCGATGGTTCCTCCCCACCACCCTCACCCGACACCACTGTAGATGCAAAAATTGTTCCCAATCCCCTCTATGTTTCTTGGCTGGCCAATGATCAAAAGGCTATCCTCATCATTCATGCTTCTCTATCGGAAGAAGCTATGGCAGAAATTATAGGTCTTTCCACTGCGCACCAGATTTGGAATGCCCTCCATCATGCCTACAGTAACCCTTCCAATGAACGGGTACAAAACTTGCTTGATCACCTCCGATCCATGTACAAAGATTCCTCCTCTGTGGCCGAATTTGGCCGAAAATTCAAGTCTACTTGTGATCAGCTTGCGGCGGTCGGACGAGCCGTCTCCGACAGTGACAAAACTCACTACTTCCTTCGTGGCTTGGGCTCTGCATTCGAATCTTTCTCAACCTCCATTCGTGCAACCCGCACCACCCTTACCTTTCGAGACTTATTGGATCAAGCCGAGTCTCATGAACTTTTCATCCGCTCCATCCAAGAATCCAACAAATTACCACCGGCTGTTGCTTTTTCAGCCCAACAATCCCGTGGTCCAAATTCATTTCGCAGCCGTGGTGGTCGTTCTGGCCGACAAATCTTCACCGGTCGAGGTCGCGGTCGTGGTCGTCGCCAACCGCACTGTCAACTTTGTCGTACTAATGGCCATTATGCATCTCAATGTCCAAAGTTGTCGTCCTATGCAAGTAACACATCCACTGTTGATGATAACCTGGCCAAAGCATTTCATGCAAGTTGTTCCATCCCGGCATCCGGATCCGATTGGTATGTTGACTCCGGTGCAACGGACCACATGACAGCAGCTCCCCCCGTTCGGTTAAACATTCCACTCCTTTCTCTGGAGATCACAAAGTAACATTTGGCAACGGTAATACCCTTCCCGTTACCCATATTGGACACACCACCATTGCTCCTAATATTCATCTTAATGACGTGCTCATAGTTCCTCATGTTACTCATAATCTGCTTTCATTAAGTAAACTTGGTCATGATAATCAATTGGATATTTTGTTTTCTCACTCAAATTTCTTTATTCAGGATCGGAGTACGGGGCAAGTTCTAGCTCGGGGCACTTGTGAAAATGGTCTCTATGTTCTTCATACTGGTGCTAAAGCCTTGATGTCTTCAACTTCTCCTTTACGTGCTTCTTTTGAACTTTGGCATTTACGTTTAGGCCATGTGCCATTTGCCACCATTTTCCAATTAAATAAAAGTGGTCTTGTTTCTGTTACATCGGTTCTTCCCAAACCGACCTTATGTGAATCTTGTGAAATCTCTAAAGCCCATCGGCTACCTTTTACATTAAATGACAAACGTGCTCCTCATCCGTTAGATCTAATTCATTGTGACCTATGGGGTCCCTCACCCGTTGTCTCTGTTGACAATTTTAAATATTATGTTATATTTGTGGATGATTTTTCTCGGTTCACGTGGTTTTATCCCCTACGATCTAAATCAGACTTTTATTTTATCTTTGAATCATTTATTAATTTGGTCCAAAACCAATTTTCACGAAAAATAAAAACATTTCAAAGTGACGGCGGCATGGAATTTGTCAACCATCGTGTTAAAACTTTACTCAATAATCATGGCATTTTACATCGTTTATCATGCCCATATACCCCACAACAAAATGGCCGTGCCGAACGAAAACACCGTCACCTAGTTGAAACCGGCCTTGCCATGTTATTTAATGGCCATGTTCCCCCTCGGTTTTGGGTTGATGCCTTTAGCACCGCTACATACATTATCAACCGTCTTCCGTTAAAACCCTTGGGTGGTCGCTCACCATATGAACTATTGTTCAAAACCGCCCCAATATATGACAACTTTCGTGTGTTTGCATGTCGTGTTTATCCCTACCTACGCGACTATTCTTCACACAAACTCTCTCCCCGTAGCATTCCATGCATATTTCTCGGATACACTGCCCAATACAAAGGCTATAAATGCCTTGATCCTTCCACCTCCCGAGTATACATCACTCGACATGCCCGGTTTGATGAATCGGTCTTTCCCTTCAAAAACAATATTTCCTCCAACCTTTACTCACTTCCGATTCATACTTTCAATGATCCAAGTTGTCCATTGACCTCCACCATACCCACTCTACCTAAAATCATTCCACCTAAATCACCTACACACCCTACCCCACCTATCTATTGTGATTTTCCCATACAATCACCAACCACAAATCCTCATTCCCCAACCATATCTGAACCCCCTACTACTCCCTCCTCCTCTTCCCCAACCGATACCCACTCAACCCACGGCCCACATATTCCAAACACCCTTGATTCCCCTTCTGCTACATTCCCATCCGATCCTTCCCAACCTGCCACATCCTCTTCTACTATCTCTTCACCTCACCCGGATCCAATTCCCCCACCCCCTCCATCGCACCCCATGATAACTCGTGCCAAAGCCGGCATATTTAAACCAAAACATCAAACCAACCTTGCCCACACCACCTCCCACCGTCTCTTCACATCCTTATTTGCCCAAACCATTCCCAAAGGCATAAAGTCTGCCATGAAACACTCTCACTGGCTCAATGCTATGAATCAAGAATTAACAGCTCTTCATAAGAACAATACTTGGACTCTTGTCCCTCGTCCCAAAACTCAAATGTCGTTAGGTGTAAATGGTTGTTTCGCACTAAGTATCGTGCGGACGGATCGGTTGATCGTCACAAAGCCCGCCTTGTAGCACAAGGCTTTAGTCAAGTCCCTGGTTTGGACTTCTTTCACACATTCAGTCCTGTTGTTAAAGCTGCCACCATTCGGACTGTCTTAACCCTTGCTGTCCTCAACAAATGGCCTCTACATCAGTTAGATGTTAATAATGCATTCCTTCATGGACAACTAAATGAACTTGTTTTTATGGAACAACCACCAGGTTTTGTTGACTCGCGCTTCCCAAATCATGTTTGTCGTCTCAACAAAGCATTATATGGGCTCAAGCAAGCACCACGTGCATGGTTTCAACGTTTAAGCACTTTTCTTCTAACCAATGGTTTTAATTGCAGCAAAGCAGACACATCTCTGTTTATTTTTAAACGGGAGTCTTGTATTATGTACCTACTTGTTTATGTAGATGACTTACTTCTTACAGGCAATCAACCCGTGCATATGCATTCCTTTATCAATCGTCTGAATCAAGAGTTTGCTATTAAAGATCTCGGGCAGCTGAGTTACTTTCTTGGTCTTGAGGTTACTCATACGGATGATGGTTTGTTCTTAAGTCAATCCAAGTATGCATATGATATTTTGGAACGTGCTAATCTTGTTGATTCCAAACCGGTTCACACTCCTCTCGCTGCAAATGAAAGTCTTGTGGCTAATGGTGTTGCCTTTGCTGATCCCACTCATTAGCGTTCACTGGTTGGTGCCCTCCAGTATCTGACGATCACTCGACCTGATATTTCGTATGCAGTGAATCAGGTTAGCCAGTTTCTTCAGGCACCTACTGACGTTCACTTTCAGCAGGTCAAGAGAATACTAAGATATATCAAAGGCACAGTTGCTTATGGTCTCACCTTTTCTCGACAAGTTCACTCATCCATTATCGGTTACTCTGATGCTGACTGGGCCCGATGCCTTGACACCCGTCGTTCCACTTATGGGTACTCAATTTTTCTTGGTGGTAACCTTGTTTCGTGGAGTGCAAAGAAACAACCAACTATCTCCCGCTCTAGTTGCGAGTCTGAGTACCGTGCCATGGCAAATGCTGCGGCTGAAATTATTTGGCTTACAAATCTATTACGAGAATTATATGCCTTACCTGCTACTAGGCCGACATTGCTCTGTGATAACAAGAGTTCTCTTTTTCTTACTCAGAATCCTGTCTCTCACAAGCGTGCAAAGCATATAGATCTTGATTACCATTTTGTCCGTGAACTTGTTGCTGCTGGTAAACTACACACTCGCTACATTACTTCCAAGCTGCAGGTTGCGGACATTTTTACGAAAAGCCTTCCGCGGCCTCAGTTTGAGTTTTTTCGTTCCAAACTTCGCATTGGTCCTCCACCGTTCCGCTTGAGGGGGGATGATAGATCCACTTAGTTCTAGAATCATCTTATTGTATTAATCTCTCATTTATTGTATATTTATTTGTTCTATAAATATAGTTCATAATCCCACATTTGGGATATGAGAAGTTCACATTAACACATAAACACCTGAGGAGAAACGTAAGTCTTGTTGTAAAATCGATTGCCACAAAACACAAACCCGAGTTTTTTTACCTCTCCGGCGCAATAACTTAATTAAATTAATTAAATAGAAATGAAAAGGTAAATTAGTTAAATAGAAAAGGAAAAAAAAAGTTGGAGGTTTTGAGAATCAGACCTATGATCTCTGAACTCAAAGCCTAAAAGTCTTACCAGTTATACAAAGATTTTGATTCTAAAGTTAAAATTAAAGATACAAACTACTTGAATTTAGGCCAAAGGAGAAAAAAAGGTCGTAGGTCACATGAATAAAACCTATCAACTAAAAACAAAAGAATATTACAACATAACGAAAACATTTATTAATGGGTAAATTTCACTTTTGGTCATTTACATTACACAAAATTTCATAGATGGTCCTTTATGTTTCGAAATATCAAAATCAGTCCTTTAAGTTTTTATAAAGTTGTAAACTCTGTTCTTTCTCTGTTAACTTTGTTAAGTATTGACAGAATAGGGAGCATAAATGTTAAAAAAACCATATAAGTAATTGAGTAAATTTCACTTTTGGTCATTTATGTTTACATAAATTTTCAGATATGGTCATTTATTCAGTTAATACTTAACAAAGTTAACGAGAAAGGATTGGGTTTGCAACATTTGGAAACTTAAATGATTGATTTTGACATTTCGAAACATAAAGAACAATTTCTGAAATTTTGTGTATACATAAAGGAGCAAAAGTAAAATTTACCCTTTTAATAATTGTACCAAAATCAAACATAAGCTTTGACTTTTAGGTCAATGATCAAATTGACATAGGTTAACTAAAAATAATTTAATAATAAAGATTTAACTATTTATGACTATAGCAAGGGTAAGTAAAGTCGTCTTTTCATAGAAACTTTGAAAAGTGTTAATCGTTAATAATTACTTAATTGAACGAATAAATATAAACTTGGATTTGATTTGAATTAAGAAAATCATTGTAAAGCAACGAACTTGATCTTTGAGTTACAAACAATTAATATAAAGGTAATCACTTCCGAGATTAGGTTGAAAGATTGACAATAATTTGTCTAAACTTAGATGAAAATCACGAAGGCATGATTTTGTTAACAAGTTTGATTAAAGTAATAAAAATGGAACAAAGTTTATGATTTGTTCACTTATAGGATTACCAATCTAGATATGTAAAGCAATCCACGAATACCGATTAGCAAACTATGATAGAAAACCGAATCATTGATGGAAAAACATATATACTTAAACATAAATAAGTCGTTTAAATCAACCAAACCATAATTGAATTTAATGTGTCAAAACGAAACAATCCAAAATCTAAGTTAAAACAACAAATCAAAGTGTCACTAACTAACCCAATTACATGGTAGCAATCATAATAAAATTAGCCTTGCCTTAACATGGGCTTCGATGGATTGAGGAGGCTTGTAAAGCACAAAATCGTCACCTTTTCGCTCAAAAAAACCATCCAAAAATGAATGAATTCAAAACACTAAGATCTGTGTTTAAATATGGCTAAGATAAGCCAAAAATCCTTGTTTCGTGGACGTCTACATATGATAAATCGGGCCTGGGAGTACCATAGGCCCACCCAGACTCCCTATGGTGCTAATTTTCTGTCTACGCTGTAGTTAGGGCTTACCATACGCCGGCCCACCCGCCCAGGCGTGTTAGTGAGATTCAATATTCAAATTTGTCTCGTTGAGAATATGCAATGGTAATGAATTCATGAGTTCTTCATTAGTATTGAAAGGATTGTCTAGCATAGGTGGTAATCTGATTTCATTAGATATGAGTTCTTGTGGTGTTTCGAGTGCTACTCTTGATTTCCTTCACAACTTGACCTCTCTTCTTAGTATTGACCTTTAAAGTAATCAACTCACAAGCAGAATACCTAAATCACTAGGTAACCTTTGTGACAGATTCTCATTTTTCTAAACTAATGTGTCTGCTAACACAGAGAGACTTGACACTTCTCGAGATCAGAAATGAAAGGATTTCATCAACCATGCCTAAATCATTTTGAAAATCATTCCCCAATCTACAATATCTAGATATGTCTCAAAATCAAATGCAAGGAAGACTGTTTGATATCCCTGCAACACTAGGTCTAGTTGACTTGAGTTCTAATCTGTTTAGCGGGAATTTACCAGAACTTTGCAATGGTTCATTGTTAGATATCCTGGATTTATCAAACAATTCCTTCACAGGGTCATTACATAACTTCTTGTGTCCTTATGGTGGGAAATGGCTAGAAGCTTTAAATCTAGCAAATAATCGTTTGTCTGGTGTCATCCCTGAGTGTTGGGTGAATTGGCCAAGTTTGGTATTCTTGAACTTGGAGAACAACAATCTTTCTGGTAGAATTCCAACTACTTTGTGATCTCTATCTTCCCTGAAATCATTTAATATGGGCAAGAACAAGTTGTCTGGAGAATTACCAATTTCTCTAAAGAAATTGACAAAATTACAAATCCTTCAATTTGCTACAAATGTACTTGTTGGAAGCATTCCAGCATGGATTGGGACAGACCTTTCGAGTTTGAGAATTCTAAACCTCCGATCAAATAATTTTGATGGAAATATAACCCATGAGCTCTGTTATCTTACATTTGTTCAGATCTTGAACTTTGCTCAAAATAATCTATCTGGATATATTCCACGATGCTTCAACAACTTTAGTGTCATGTCGAAAAAACAAGCTCCCTCAATTGATCAGTTTGCGTTCTTAGAATTTGATAGTGTCGACATTATGGGTAGTGCTTCATTGGTGATGAAGGGACAAGAGTATACATATAGCACTATTCTTGGACTAGTGATGGTTTTGGACTTTTCGAGCAACAATCTTTCTGGGAACATCCCGGTTGAACTAACGGCCCTTCAGTCGTTACAATCATTAAATTTATCAAAAAATCAGTTGACAGGTGTGATACCAGAAAATATTGGAGACTTGAAGTTACTTGAATCATTTGATGTATCTTTGAACCATCTATTTGGGGAACATCCCACGAGCCTGTCAGGCTTAAATTTCCTGAGTAGCTTCAATGTGTCTTTCAACAATTTGACAGGAAGAATCCCATCAAGCACACAACTTCAGAGCTTCAATGAATCTAGCTTCTTTGGCAACAAACTCTGTGTCCATTTACTAAGCCGTGTGAACAAGTAGTACAAGAAGGTGATAAATCACATGGAGTGGATTTGGGATTGATTATTAGCATCTTGTGTGGATTTTTTGTTGGTTTTTGGGTCATTGCCCTTCCACTGAATGTGGCCACAATTCGGAATTTGTTAATAAATTGAGTTCTATGCTGTGTTACTAATAATAAGTAGCAGCGTCACATTTTAATAAGTGATGAATAAGGTTGTAAAGTTGTAATTTTGATCTGTTATACTTTCTGAATATAGAAACTGTTTTCTTCATGAGCTCCCTAGCTTGAACCTTCTTAGCAGCTGTGTATGCAACATATTCTTGATGATTATCCTAGGAATGCAATTCACACATTTTAACTTGTCTTAAAATTTGTATATATTAGTCAAAAAGCATAAAGTATATGCCTTTTATATCTACATGAAAAAAGCAAACATATGATATCAAATCAAATTCCAAATCACTGAAAACAATTTGATAATCATTAACGTGGTGTCAAGTTTATAGTTGGAAATAAGGAAACGGTTCGTGGACACTCTGTGAAACAAGATAGAAACAATAGTGCTAGAAGTAGTATTTAGGTTAACTTTAAGTAGTAGCTTAGTATATAAACAAACAAACAAACATACCCAGTATATTCTCACTTTTCAGTAGGGTTGGAAGGAAAGGATGGATACAAACCTAACCCGGATTTCAATTGGGATAGAGAGGCTGCTCCGAAGAAGTCCTAGAATTAAAATATCTTTTGAAGTTAATCATCTCAGCACTTTTAATGTTATTTTCACAAAATAAGTAAAGCAACGTTAAAATTAGTGTAATTTTGCTTTAACCTTGAGGCCCACATATATATACATTATATGTGTGCACCACAAATGGGTTGTATAGTAGCTTAGTATATATGGAATGATATTGAAACAGTTGATAAAATCATGAGCAAAGCTAGTAAAAACTTAAAAGTAGCTTCTTTTTTTTTGCGTCTTTTATATGTATAGGTGATGAAGTTCTAAATACTGAATGATAACTTATCAAAACTGAATGATGTGCATCTTCCTAAACGACTGTTTGATAAATCTACCAAGTAAAAATTGAATGACTAATCATTCTCAAGAGTCAATCGGATTGGGATACAGCAAAGCTTTCAAACTAAATTTCACCTTTTGCATGATAAGATTTTAAAATCAAAGGAAGAAATATCCAGAATTAGAACAAATACCTAAAGTTGATCATATCCACTATCAAGTTACCAGTTTTGAAAGAAACTTAATAATTTGATAAAATCATCTTGTAGGATTCAAACCCTCTTGTAGGATTCAAACCCTTGATCATTTAGTTCCTAAACCTTATCCCACCACCAAAATACCGCTAGACTGCAATGCCTCTAGATAAAACTAAATATCTAACTAATGTTTTGGTGCAGACATGACAAAGACTTTTTTTTAGACAGAAACAACATAGGTTTAAAACGAGTAAATGTGTAATTAGTTTGAATTAATTTAAATTTAGAAGCAAAAGAAATGTTGCTAAAAATTAATGTTTTGATATTTATAAATGAACGATACAATTAATGTTATTAGAAAAATATGGTTTTCAGGTTTTTTGAGTTTGAGAATTGGTATATGCACTCAATGTTAACTCTATTAAGTTTCGCTCCTAAACTTTAGGTTTCATCCAAATTTTTAGACGTTCAGTCAAATAGAATATTTTTTTTTTCATTTGAGCATATATTTAAATAACTATATGTATCGATACTGCTCGGTGGGCCAAATTATTAGTTAATTGATTATTTATTTGATCCAAGATATACTTAAGTTTATTAATTGAAATTACCTTGAATTCAGCCAAGTATATTAACCGATATGAGGGAATTAAAATAAAACTATATCAAGTTTGTGAACCAAACCTATAAAGTTTTGAGAGTTGGTACTTTTAGTTGGACGATTATAAATACTTCTAATAGAGAAACCAATGTATTAAAGAAAAAAATAAAACGAAACTAAGAAACAAGACAAAACAAAGAAACAAAGATGAAAGACTAAAATGTAATAGAAAAAAGGTAGAAGAATATAAAGTAAGAAAGATTAACAACTAAAATAAAAGTTCAATTAATTACAACAATTTTAGTACAAATAAAGTCAAGAAATTATGAAATAAAAAAATAAAGATAAAAGACTAAGTATAGTTAAAAATTTTAGAAGAAAATAATGATAAAAAAGATTAAGGATTAAAGTGAAAAGAAAAAAAAGGTTATATGAAAATTAAGTAAAAAAGACTGAGTGCTAAAAGAAAAGTTTAATTAATTCCTGGGAATAAAAAAGTAAGAGAAAAATAAAATAAAAAGAAAGAGATGAAAAACAAAAGTGAAATAAAGAAAAATAAAAAAATAAAAAAAGAAGATTAATGACCAAAGAAAAATTAAATTAATTACATAAACATAAACATAAACAAAAGAGTCAAGAGACTATGTCTCATGCTTACGAACCAAAAAATCAAAAATATATGCAAAATTGAAAAAACATGTAAAGATTTATTTTTGAATGATGTTTGGTGGCGGATGATCAATAAGTGACAGTGGCATCCAGTTAAAAACTATATATCATACTTTTTAAGACAAATGAAATAATATCTTTTGTATCAATCATAATCTAGAATTAGAACAAATTTAGTTAAAAAATAAAACCATATAATATCTTTTGTACAAATTATTCAATGTGAAACATATATGAATTTTGAATCCATGAAAGACTATGACCTACCGTATGACATTGAATATTTTTGTACTAATGGTTCAAATGTGAAACATATGAATTTTGTATCCATGAAAGACTTTGACCAACTGTGTAAAGACTAATAAAGGCTGATGCTCACCAAACTTCTTGTTTTGTCCAAGTATAGGAGCCTCTTTGAATAAACACCTTCGGAAGGAAGAAGTGATTCTTCGGAAGCAGCATTGCTTCCGAAGGATAACTGGTTCCTGCCGAAGGTTATACAAGACAACTGCTTCCGAGGAATCCTCTTATGCACTGAAGACAAAGACTTCCGAGGTTTATCCTCTGACAAAGACTGTAGCAGATTACTCTTATGGTACAAAAGGTACTGACACAAGACATGTTGGTCTGAGTAAAGATAGAGACAACATGTAATGAGTCAGATAAAGCACCTTACCTCTCCCATGCTACATTAAATGCAAAAGATCATCTGAAGCCTTGAAGATCAATAACATTAAATGTCTTTTGTATTTAGTAGTCTTTTGTAAAGTCAATGTCTATTAATGTAATGATTATGAAAGAGTGTCTTAGCCTGTTAAGACACTCAACATACTAGAATAAGCTTTACTTTATGTACTTGTCTAGTATACCCAACTTGTATTCCTAAGTGTATATGGTTGTAGCCTCGGCTATATAACATCCCAATGTATGGTTGCTTGTAGTGTGCTTGCTTGTATACTTCCACTTTGAGAGAAATATATCCTTGAGCTTGAATTATTCTTGTGTTCTTATTATTGTTCAAAGATTATTACTGTATCATTTTGAGTGTAATTGTGAGATCATTCTAACAGAACATTCCGCATCTGTTAGAGTTAAGTAAGAAATACTTGTGAAGTGTTGTTTAGACATAACAACCCGATCCTACAAGTGGTATCAGAGCTTTGGCTCTTGAACTTGACTGACTAATTATCATCGAGTTACCAGTTCTATTTCTTATAAAATCTCATCGTCTTAACACTCATATTTTCTGTGTATGTCTAAGATGGCTGCTCTAAACAAACATGATACAGAAAATGGCACTCTCAACAAGCCACCAATGTTCACACCTGAAGATTTTGACACCTGGAAAGTCAGAATGGAAGGATTCATCAGGAATCAAGACTTCAAGCTTTGGAAATCTGTTCTTGAAGGTCCTTACGTTCCCACAATTGCTGCGGCTGGAGCTGGAGGACCTGCAGTACCAAAAGATCCATCTATGTATTCAGACGAAGATTACAAGAAGATGGAAGTTGACTCTAAAGCTCTCTGGCTCATTCAGATGTCAATACCTAACTCTATTATACATGCATTCAAGAAATGCAAATCTGCTCAAGAATTGTGGAACTCCTTGAAGCAGATGTATGAAGGTTCAGATGATGTCAAAGAGAACAAGAAGGATATGCTGAAACAAAAGTTTGAGAACTTTTGTCAACAAAACAATGAAAATATGTCTTCACAGTACCTAAGGTATGTCCAACTTGTGAATGATTTGGCATCTGCAGGTGTAACTCTGGATAATCAAGACGTGCTCAGAAAATTTCTGAGATCTCTTCCAAAGGCATGGAACATTTACTCGGTAACAATCAGAAGAATAGAAAATCTGAAGACTCTAACTCTGGGAGAGTTGTTCGGTATTCTCAGTGCCTATCAGATGGAACTGGATGTCCAAGAATCTAAAGCCTTCCATTCACCATCAGGTTCAGCTGCTCTTCATGCACCCATCAACAATTCTCCATATCAAAGTTTCCAACCCATATACCATCCTACATCCATACCCAATGTCACACTTTCTGAAACCTTAACTTCATCAAACTCACTCCCAAATCATCTCTCAAACCCAACTTCACTACCAACGTCTGGGCAAGGAGCTTTAGTAACTGAAGAAACAAACTACTTTCAGTTATGTCAAGAAGATCTGGAAGGAATCCCAGCTGATGATTTAGAAGAGATGGACATAAATTATCAGATGGCCATGATTTCTTTCAGAGCAAAGAAATTTTATCAGAGAACAGGGAGGCAGTTCAAGAAACATAACATGAAAACAGGTTTTGGACTGGATAAATCCAAAATCAGATGCTACAACTGTCAGCAGCTTGGTCACTTTGCAAGAGAATGCAAAGCACCAAGGAATCAGCCAGCAACAGGAGAGAGGCAAATTAACCAGCAAGCAACAAATCAAACCTTCAATGCAAATATTGCTGAGCATCATGATTTCTCAGACTGGAGTTTTCAAGCAGAAGATGCCTCCATTTCCAACAGTGCTTTGATGGCAGATGACTCATCCTCCTCAAACAAGGTAAATAATAAAATGTGCTCACCTGAATGCTCAGAAACATTAACTATTTATAAAAAGATAAATTCTCAACTCTGTAATGAGCTTGAGTCTTTACAAGTTGTCAAGGCAAATTTCTTTGAGGTTGAAAGAAATTACAAAGAAAAGATTGATGAAATGGAGAAAACTATTTCAAGTTTAAAACATGAAGACACTAATAAACAGTGTTAGATTAAAAATCTTTTAGAAAGACTAACCACTGCCAAGACTGAACTTGTATTGGCTGAGTCTTACAGAGACAAATTTCTAAGCCAAGGTGAAAAATATGAAAAACTTTTCAGGATGAGCAGCACAACTGAATTGGTAAATAAACATATGGCTGGTTTGGGATATAACAAAGTAGAACCTCCATCTGCTTATACTTCCATAGCAGATGTTAGGTGTAAACCACTAGTTGATCTTGTGTATAATGAGGTATTGGATATACACAAGGTGGTTCAAACGGATAATCTTTCTAATCCAAGTACCTCAACATGCTCAGATGAGGATGATATTTCTATTAAACCAGTAAAAGAAAAACAAGCTTTGAAAATTAAGAAACAAAATAAGAAAACTAAGAAACATTCAACAGTTTTTATCAAAGCTAAGACCACAGAAAATATCTCCTCAGATGAGTATGTGACTTGCCCGTCTGACAAGTCAAAAAGAGGTAGATCAATGGAGAGAAAGATCAATTCTCCAGGGAAACAGGCAAAGTCTAAGACTAACAAGTATGTTGGAACATCCAAATCATCACTCTCTGAGGATCAAAGCTCAGACTTCGTTAAAGGGAATAAGAAGCCAAACTCTCCAAACAGTCAAATTATATGTCTGATGTGCGGTGAAAAGAATCATTTTGCTGCTGATTGCTTCTATAATCCAAGAAGCAGAATTTCCTCAAAATCACAGGGAAGAGGAAGAAAGAATAGTTGGAGTAAGTCATCTACTTCCTCGGAAGAACAGAGAAGAAATCCAGTCAAGAAGGTATCGGAAGCAAGTACATCCAATAACAGAAAGGAACAATACAAAAAGGCTTCCGAAAAGAATGCTTTTGAAGCAAAGAAAAAGGAAGCTTCCGAAAGAAAAGGAACCTCGGAAGCTCATCAAAGGAATGCTTTCAACAAACAAAAGAAATCATCTTTCTTCGAAGAAGAGCATCGGAAGCAAAGAAAAGG
This sequence comes from Mikania micrantha, assembly GCA_009363875.1. Classification (NCBI taxonomy): domain Eukaryota; kingdom Viridiplantae; phylum Streptophyta; class Magnoliopsida; order Asterales; family Asteraceae; genus Mikania; species Mikania micrantha. The sequence goes on along the minus strand of CM018685.1, from coordinate 52,589,953 downwards.
GAAGCTTCCGATAGAAAAGGAAAAGTAGCTTCCGATGGCTATCAAAAGAAACAAAGTCTTCCGACAACTCAAAAGACAAAACAAGCATGGATGAAGAAGGAATCAACTGATAAGCCATCACCCACATCAGAAGCAGCCACATCATCTGTCCCACCTAGGATGATGTCAAAGAAATTTACTTACAATGATGCAAATGGTAAACCCAAGACCACATGGGCTTGGGTTCCCATCAGAAACTAACTCACTTCTGGTCATGTGCAGGGACAGCAGGAATCAAAAGGCAACTTGTGGATAGTTGACAGTGGCTGCTCCAGGCACATGACAGGCAACAAGACCCTCTTGCACAAATATGAACCATTCTTTGGCGGGTCTGTTGCTTTTGGAAGTGATCCAGTAGGAGGTTACATAACAGGTAGAGGCACAATCACAAATGGTAAGGTAAGCTTTGAGAATGTGCATTTTGTAAAAGAACTTAACTACAATTTACTAAGTGTATCACAGGTGTGTGATCAAAAGCATAACATGTTGTTTACTGAGCATGAATGCATTGTCCTGAAACCAGGATTTGTGATACCAAATGATCAAATTCTACTCAGAGCTCCAAGAAGAAATAACATGTATATGCTAGATATGAGCACAGCTGCACCTCTTAGTAATATAAGCTGCTTTGTCTCAAAAGCTTCACTTGATGAATCATCACTTTGGCATAGAAGACTTTGTCATGTAAACCTCAAAAATATGAATAAACTGGTCAAAAATAATTTAGTAACTGGTTTACCAACAAAAGAAATCATATGTGTTGATAAATGTGTTGCATGCTTAAAGGGTAAGCAGCACAAGTCATCTCATTATGCCAAAGAGATAAATTCAATTACCACAGTCCTTCATTTACTACATATGGACTTGTTTGGTCCCACAAGTGTTAAAAGTCTTGGTAGAAAATCATACTGCTTGGTGGTTACTGATGATTTCTCTCGGTATACCTGGGTGTTTTTCTTAAATACCAAGGATGAAACTGCTGAAATCCTAAAGTCATTTATACTCAGGGTGGAGAATGAAAGTGACCATCATGTAAAAATAATCAGGTCAGATCAAGGAACAGAATTCAAGAATCATGTTTTAAATTCTTTTTGTGAATCTAAAGGTATCACAAGACAATTTAGTGCTCCTAGAACTCCACAACAAAATGGTGTCGCTGAGAGAAGGAATAGGACACTAATTGAGGCTGCAAGAACCATGTTGTCTGATGCCAAACTTCCAATAACTTTTTGGGCAGAAGCAGTCAACACTGCCTGTTATGTCCAAAATAGAATATTGGTAGTTAAGTCACATGGCATGACTCCTTATGAAATTTGGCATAAGAGAAAGCCATTCATTGGATTTCTCAAACCATTTGGATGTCAATGCACCATCTTGAATACTAAAGATTACTTAGCCAAGTTTGTTGAGAAATCAGCAGAGGGCTACTTTGTTGGGTACTCTTCAAATGCTAAAGCGTATAGAGTATACATCAAAGCATCCAGAGTTATTGAAGAGTCTGCAAATGTTCAGTTCAATGAACATACTCTCAATAAACCTGGAACCGACCCTGATTGGTTGTTTGATCTTGATAGTTTTACATCTGCATTTAATCTGGTGAAAGAGTATGTTCCAGTTTCACAGTCAGCTACCACAGATACCTCCAAAGGCTCAAGAGAAGATGACTTTCGTGTTGAACTGCCAATAGCTTCAAGACAAAACTTGGCAGAATCCACTTCAACACAAAATGATGTGTCACAGTCTGAGACAATCAACACATCTCAGGCAGGTCCCTCAATTGAAGTTGCTTCTAATTCACAACATCAAGAAGAAGTAGGAAGTCCTTCAGCAGAGGAAAATTCTCTGGAAACCACTACTCCCAGAGAAAACCAACCCACAACAGTCCAAACTTTGAATCCACATGATCTGCCAGAAATCCAGCTTGAGGTAGTTCTTCCTAACCTTGAGTCACTCAACGTGGATGAATCTTCTCAACTGGATGTGATTCCAAGGACTCGAATTCTCAACACTCATCCAGTTGAAAACATCATTGGCAATGTAGAAGAAGGTGTCAGAACTAGAAGCTCTATGCATGAAGCAAATGTTTGCTTGTTTTCTTGCTTTCTATCCCAAATAGAGCCTAAGAAGGTTGCAGAGGCTTTAAAAGATAACAGTTGGGTAGAAGCTATGCAAGAAGAGCTTCTTCAGTTTCAAAGACAAGGAGTTTGGAAAACTTGCCCTTTGCCTAAAGGAAAGTATGCCATTGGAACCAAATGGGTGTTCAGAAACAAGAAAGATGACAAAGGTGTTGTCATCAAGAACAAAGCAAGATTGGTTGTTCAGGGATACACTCAAGAGGAAGGCATTGACTATGATGAAGTCTTTGCACCTGTTGCCAGAATTGAAGCTATTAGAATATTTTTGGCATTTGCAGCTGCAAAAGATTTCAAAGTGTTTCAGATGGATGTTAAAAGTGCCTTTCTTTATGGAAAAATTGATGAAGAAGTATATGTGTGCCAACCTCCAGGATTTGAAGATCCAAAGTTTCCTGATCATGTCTGTAAGCTTGATAAGGCTCTTTATGGGTTGCATCAAGCTCCCAGAAAATGGTATGAAACTTTATCTTCTTTTCTGTTGGCAAACAAATTCAAGAGAGGAACAATTGATAAAACTCTCTTTTTCAAGAAGTCTAATCAACATATGTCACACCCCCACCTCTCGTCACCTGAGATGATGTCATACGTCTCATTCTATTGGTAGCGGAAGCATAGTGGTGATGTCTCAGAGATGAGATGTGACTTACTTGAACCGATATCATAGCACACAGATTCACTTAAATTAAATATAATACAAAGGTTTCGTCACTACAATAATATTTCAACCTAGTTTATTACACAATATGTTACATTAAGGTTTAACTATGTGCCCAAGTGCATCCTCACTGTATCGTCACCGTTGTCCTGCAAAAATGTTAAGTTTAAAACGTCAGCACAAAGCTGGTGAGTTCGACAGTTCAATTAGAACAATATGATATGATAAGTAATGTTCACAAAATGTTCAGTTCTGGATAACCATGGGACCCGTATCTAGTTCCTTTCGGACAGTGATTCATTCACGAAGATACTACCCGTCGGTAAATATCTTAATGCCTCATTATCTTAATGTCTATCACTAACATTAAGAAGTTGTTATAAAACAGGTACCAAACATTCACACCAGGGGAGATGCAATCCTCCCAGCAAATGGGTTGTCAGCCAATAGTACTATCAATGGTTCCTGTTCGGCCGCACATGGGTTCACTAGATACAGTTCACGAATGAGGACTTTTGATACTGTGATAGTTGTTACTAACGGCAAAATCCCATGAAATCACACAAAAGTCACATGAAATCACACAGATATCAGTGATGCCTATCATATGTTCAGAAAACAGTTTGCAGAATTACCCCGATGTTTATAAAACAATAAAAAGAAAAGGGGTTGTACGAAACTCACTTGATGTCTCAAAGCAGTAGAAACACACGCAACTGGTGCTATTGATAAGATTCTAATCTGACGGATTCCAACGGATGAAATGATGATCAGAACTTGTTTTAACTTCTCTTGATGCGATCTAAACGTCAAGAAGCCTTCAAATATGAATTTTTGATGATTTGGAAGTGAATTTTCGTGAAATGGTGGCTGATACGTCGTGGGAATGATGAAAAATGAGGATAAGATGAAAAACTTGACTTTTTAACCAAGTTTCCGATAAGATCAACCCCAGGCGCATCGCCTGACCGGCTGCACCCACTCCAGGCGTACCGCGCGGAAGAAAGATAGCCAGATATTTTCGAGGTTGACCCGCGCGCATCGCCTAGGTTTTCACCCGACCTGGGCGTACCGCCCCAGGGCAAATTCGCCCGTTTTTCGACGGAAACTTCGTTTCGCGTTTCCGGACAATCCGTAACTCCGATTCGCGCACGGTTTTCGCCCACGTTCATCGTTTTTCGCATACTATCATCCCATAATAGTTTCGGTTGTCAATTCAGCGTGGATTTTTAGCTCGATCAACTGTGCTCTCGTCAGTGATGACGTAATCCTTCGTACCCAATTATCACAGTCTCCTCCTGTTAGAAAAATTTCGTCCCGAAATTTAAGGAAGACTTGTTTATTAACAATTGATCATGAGAATAGGTGTGGGTATTTCTGTTTCATCTGATTTTCACGTTCCCACGTATATTCAGGTCCACGCTTTGAGTTCCATCGAATTTTGACAATAGGTATGCGACTGCGTTTCAGCACCTTCATCTCTCGATCCATCACTTCAACCGGTTCTTCTCGAACTTGCAGTTTCTCATCAATTTGGATTTCATTCAGAGGTACGATCAAAGATTCATCAACTAAGCACTTCTTCAGATTTGAGACATGAAAAACATCATGAATGTTACCGAGTTCAGGAGGTAATTCAAGTCTGTAGGCTACTGATCCAATTCGTTCAAGAATTTTAAATGGTCCTACAAATCTTGGTGAAAGTTTACCTCTCTTCCCAAATCTGAAGATGCCTTTCCATGGTGAAACTTTCAACATTACTAGATCACCAATTTGAAATTCCAAGGGTCTACGACGATTGTCAGCATAACTCTTTTGTCGATCGCGAGCAGCTTTTATACGTTCTTGAATAAGTGCGATCTTATCAGTTGTTTCTTGAATAAGTTCTGGGCCTATGATTTGATTTTCACCCACCTCTGACCAACAGACAGGGGATCTACACTTGCGTCCATAGAGTGCTTCAAATGGAGCACATTTAATACTGGTATGATAGCTGTTGTTATAAGAGAATTCAACAAGTGGAAGATGAACATCCCAGCTACCACCAAAATCAATAACACAGCTTCTCAGCATATCTTCCAGAGTCTGATTAGTTCGTTCGGTTTGCCCATCAGTTTGCGGATGATAAGCTGTGCTCATATTGATTTGTGTGCCCAGAGCATTCTGAAGAGTTTGCCAAAATCGTGATGTAAATCGACTATCTCTGTCAGAAATGATAGAGATTGGTACTCCATGACGAGATACAATCTCATTAATGTAGAGTTTAGCAAGACGATCCATCGAGTAATCTTCTCGGATGGGAATAAAATGCGCAGATTTAGTAAGACGATCAACGATAACCCATATAGAGTCATGACTATGCGATGTTCTGGGTAGTTTAGTGATAAAATCCATAGAGATCTGATCCCATTTCCACATGGGTATCTCTGGTTGCTGTAATAACCCAGAAGGACGTTGATGTTCAGCCTTAACTTTTAAACATGTTAAGCATCGACCCACGTATTCTGCGATGTGTTTCTTCATTCCAGGCCACCAATAAAAATCTTTTAGATCCTTATACATTTTGTCAGCACCTGGATGAATAGAATACCTGGATTTGTGCGCCTCATCCAAGATGATCGATCTTGTGTTACCGAATAAAGGAACCCAAATTCGGTCTTTGAAATACAACAGTCCATCGTCTTTGGTATCGAGTTTCTTATCTAATCCTCTCAGTCCCTCAGCAGAATAATTCGTTGCTTGTAAAGCTTGTTGCTGAGCTTCTTTAATTTGAGGAATTAGACTAGTTTGAATAGTCATACCTAACGCTTTCACTCGTAAAGGTTTGACTCTTTCCTTGCGACTTAAGGCATCGGCTACAACATTCGCCTTGCCTGGGTGATAACGAATTTCACAATCATAATCGTTCAATAGTTCTACCCATCGCCTTTGTCGCATGTTTAACATCTTCTGATCTAGAATGTGTTGAAGACTTTTGTGATCAGTGTATATAATACACTTAGTTCCATACAAATAGTGTCTCCAAATCTTGAGTGCAAACACCACTGCACCAAGTTCTAGATCATGAGTGGTATAGTTCTTCTCGTGTACTTTCAACTGTCGAGAAGCATAAGCAATCACTTTATCGTTCTGCATTAAAACACACCCCAGCCCTTGGCGGGAAGCATCACAGTACACTGTAAAGTTATCGATACCTTCCGGTAATGCCAAGATAGGTGCGTTGCATAGTTTGTGTTTCAACAGTTGGAACGCCTCCTCCTGTTGAGAACCCCATATAAACGGTTGGTTTTTCTGCGTCAATGTAGTTAGGGGCAGGGCTATCTTTGAAAAGTTCTTGATGAATCGACGGTAATAACCTGCCAACCCTAAGAATTGACGTATTTCAGTTGGGGTTCGCGGTGTTTCCCATTGTTCTACAACTTTAATCTTACTGGGATCCACCTGAATGCCATCTTGATTCACTACATGCCCGAGAAATTGCACTTCTCGTAACCAGAACTCACACTTGGAGAACTTGGCGTATAATTTTTCACGTGCCAAAAGTTCTAAGATCAGTTTCAAGTGTTGAGCATGTTCTTGTTGGCTTCGAGAATAAATGAGAATGTCATCAATAAATACAATCACAAACTTATCCAAATAAGGCCTACATACCCGATTCATCAAATCCATGAAAACTGCAGGTGCATTTGTTAATCCAAACGGCATTACTAGAAATTCATAATGCCCGTATCGAGTTCTAAATGCAGTTTTAGAAACATCATCTTCATACACTCGTAACTGATGATATCCGGATCTCAAATCAATTTTTGAAAAGTAAGTAGCGCCTTGAAGTTGATCAAACAGATCATCTATACGTGGCAATGGATAACGATTTTTGATTGTTAATTTATTGAGCTCCCGGTAGTCAATACACATCCTGAATGATCCATCCTTCTTTTTCACAAAAAGGACTGGTGCTCCCCAGGGTGAGAAACTTGGTCTAATAAAACCCTTGTCTAACAGTTCCTGCAGTTGACCTGAAAGCTCTTGCATCTCTGAGGGTGCTAAACGATAAGGAGCTTTAGCCACAGGTGCTGCACCTGGAATTAGATCAATTCGAAATTCAACTTGCCTCACTGGGGGTAATCCTGATATATCATCAGGAAAGACTTCAGGAAAATCCTTGACTACTGGAATATCTTTGATACGTTTTTGTGAAGAGCTGTTATTGATCACATATGCTAAAAAGGCCGGACACCCTTTCCGTAAGCATTTCTGCGTTTGCATACAAGAAATGATACCCAGTTTTCTACCAGCTTGTTCACCTTGAACTAACAGTGTGTTACCGTCAGGTAAAGGAATACGAATCACCTTATTCTGACATATTACTTCAGCTTGGTTATCAGACAGCCAGTCCATACCGACCACAACATCAAAACTCCCAAGCTCAATAGGAAGTAAATTAATATCGAAAAGATGATCATTCAGATTCAAGGAACATCCTTGAATGACACTATTAGTTTTGATTAACTTGCCATTAGCAAGTTCAATAACGTAGGGAGTTTCTAGTTCTACCGCAGGCAATGAAAGTAATAATGCAAATTCAGGAGAGATAAAACTCTTATCTGCCCCCGTATCAAAGAGAACTGATGCATATAGGTTATTGAGTAAGAACGTACCAGTAACAATGTTAGCATCGTGTCTCGCCTCGGTAGCACCAATCTGGAAAGCTCTCCCTCTAGCCTCATTCCCCGGATTGGTGTTATTATTGTTTGGACAATTTCTTATCAGGTGGTCGGGACTCCCACACTTGTAACACGACCTGTTTGTTTGAGTGGTTTGTTGTGGTGCTTGATTTGGTTGACGAGCAGGTAAGTTGCAATACTTGGTGTAGTGCCCAACTCTATTACAGTTAGCACAAGTAGGACACTGTCCAGTATGATGAAATGAACACCGAGTACATTTAGGTGCCTGCCCAACATAGTTTCTCCTCTCAGGAGTAACAGCACCATAGTTTTTCACAGTTTGTTTGCTCTGGTTGATTTCAACCGGAGCCCTTGCCTTAGACTTGCCAAACCACTTTCGTTTGGTACCTTTAGAAACAGTTGAGGTACCGACATCACTACGGCCCACGGCCGTCTGAGTTTTTGTTTCCAACATACCACTCCTTACCGCCTCATCGGTAAGCTTAGTGGTCAACAGAATCGCACGTTTAAGGGTTGTGGGTTCCGCTGCAGTTACCATTCCCCGAATCTGGGGAACCAAACCCTTAATATACTTCTCGATCAATGCTGCTTCAGTAGGAAACATATCGGGAAGTAAACATGTGAGTTCATGAAAACGATGAGTATACGCTAAACAGTCAGCTCCAGTCATCGTGTGATTCCAGAATTCCTCCTGGAGCTTTTGTATTTCGGTAAGTGGGCAGTACTCTGATCTAATCAGAGTTTTAAACTCATTCCAACCCATTGAGTCGACTGTAGCTGAGCCCAACGTTTTTGCCTGGGTATTCCACCAGGTCAAAGCTGATTCTTTGAAAGAACAGGCAGCATAAGACACTTTATGCTCCTCTAGACACTGGCTGATTTTCAGTTTCGTTTCCATTTCCTCGATCCACCTTAGCAATCCGGCCGCTCCCTCTTTACCAGTGAAAGTAGGAGGGTTACAGGAAGCGAAATACTTATAAGTGCAACCCTGTCGTGGTGGATCAGGAACAGTTGTAGTTGTACCAGTGGTATGATGAGTTTCGGCATGACCACCGGTAGCATTGTGTTCCGTGTGAGTATGATCCCCACCAGAACCCGAAGCGATATGAGGTTGATGTGGTATCAAAACACCACAAGCCGATAGCTGCTCACGTACAATCCGTGCTATCATTGCTTCGTTTAATTCAGATCCGCCTGCACCAGCAGGTGGAGCAGTGTTCATTCCCGGGTTCAAAGGTGGAACAGTATTTGTTTCCAGATTAACCTGTGGATCTGGATTCGATTCAGTATTTACTGGTGGAACTTGGTTTGACTCCGGGTCAGTAATGTTCTTCATAGATCTCCTGATCGGTCGACCTCGTTTTGGAGCCATTTTCTGCTCACATGCAGACAACTCAGATCAGTTCAAGAACATTAGATATATCTAACCCGTTAAATCACATAAATTCAATCATGTTCAATTATACTGAAACTTTATGACATTGAAAATGTGATTATAATAAATACAGTATAACTACCTGGCACAGTCCGAATATATGATCAATACTCAGTGATCATACGAATGTTTGTAGTTATACTTAGTCCTAATAATTCAAAAACATGTCAAAATATTTCACAACTCACAACATTGTGACATCAATACGTTAATATTTACATGTTTTTGATATAAGATCACTTAGGACTTTGAAACGTTGCCACACAGAACTTTGTTATGTTGCCACACAGGACTTTGTTATGTTGCCCCACAGGACTTTGTTATGTTGCCACACAGGACTTTGTTATGTTGCCACACAGGACTTTGTTATGTTGCCACACAGGACTTTGTTATGTTGCCACACAGGACTTTGTTATGTTGCCACACATGACTTTGTTATGTTTGTCACACAGACAATTGAAATGTTTGCCACACAGGACTTTGATACAGTATCACACAGGATTTTAAAACGTTACCACACAGGATTTTGATATGTCCACACATGCAACACAATAGATACTAACAATTGTACATAAACCACCATTTCATTACACTAGGTCAACTTTGTTACAATCAAAAAGTTTTGTACATAAGCTATCAACACCTCGAATATCAAAGTCAACTAAAGGGGAATCTATTTCACAATCAAAAGTTTCCCTATACATCACTTACTAGCACCCTATCCGTCTATACATATAATAACCCAAAAGAAAACCGCCTCATCATATTTATCATAGAAAATACGATAAACAAGAAAACAACATGGCTACAGCTGCCATAAACACTCCCACCACTAACATCCTGGTCTCAAAACTGGCCATCCCAAGCCAAACCACGAACTCTCTTACCCTTTCTACTCCCGCGCTCAACACCGCAACCTGCTGCCAGAATGTAACCACAAGCCTCTGCACCCAGGTCCTCTGCAGTCGCTCCTCCATCGACGCTCTCCAAGCCTGAGTATTGACACATAAAACATTCACCTGCTCCATAAGGGTCAGATGAGAAGTGAGAATATCCAGAACGGTGGTGCGGGTATCCTCCAGAAGAGTATGATGCTGGGATACATCCTGTCTCAAAGCCTGTATCTCCTGGGAAATCTGCTGTACCTGCGCCCGCAACTCGGCTTGGTGGGAGGATTCTCCCACTTCATGAACCGCCTGTGGCTCATCCCGTGGAGCCATCTGATGTCGTGGAGGCAATCCTGTGGTTTTGCGGGCTTGACCCCGCATACGCCACATCCCATCCCAAACAGGTACTCTAGGAGGTGAAACATCCTGCCTTCGATCGGCAACTGGATCAGCCGGAGGTGAGTGAGGAGGACTAGGTACAATAGGAGGTGCTGGTGGTGGTGGCGGCACCGGTACTGGCTCAGGTAATGGTGGTATGGGAGGCACTGCAGATGCGTGTGATGCCAAAGACACAGCCTCTGAAGGATCCGAGTCAGATTCAGAACTGGAACTGGGAGTATCGTCAACCATAACATACGGAAATCTCTGATATAAGTACCTCTCACCTTGATCTGCCATCGCTGTATAAACATAATTCTCAGATCAGTATCATGAAATAAATATTGAATAAAATATTCAACATGACATGATATGAAACGTCTCTCTATCTTAACTCAACTACTAATTCACTTTTATTAGTGTTCCGCTTGAATTAAATCAAACTAGAATGCACACGTGTTACGAATTTCAGTTATGTTGGCCACTCATAACTGAGATCTGTACCACCTGATTATCCTAACTTAATTCAAAACAAGTTTTGTTCTTTATTAATGTGTCGGTGCTCTCTGTGTCACTATACGAGCCTATAATTATAGTCTAGGTCTCTAAGTCCACCTAAATTCTATAACCTGTGGCTCTGATACCACCCTGTCACACCCCCACCTCTCGTCACCTGAGATGATGTCATACGTCTCATTCTATTGGTAGCGGAAGCATAGTGGTGATGTCTCAGAGATGAGATGTGACTTACTTGAACCGATATCATAGCACACAGATTCACTTAAATTAAATATAATACAAAGGTTTCGTCACTACAATAATATTTCAACCTAGTTTATTACACAATATGTTACATTAAGGTTTAACTATGTGCCCAAGTGCATCCTCACTGTATCGTCACCGTTGTCCTGCAAAAATGTTAAGTTTAAAACGTCAGCACAAAGCTGGTGAGTTCGACAGTTCAATTAGAACAATATGATATGATAAGTAATGTTCACAAAATGTTCAGTTCTGGATAACCATGGGACCCGTATCTAGTTCCTTTCGGACAGTGATTCATTCACGAAGATACTACCCGTCGGTAAATATCTTAATGCCTCATTATCTTAATGTCTATCACTAACATTAAGAAGTTGTTATAAAACAGGTACCAAACATTCACACCAGGGGAGATGCAATCCTCCCAGCAAATGGGTTGTCAGCCAATAGTACTATCAATGGTTCCTGTTCGGCCGCACATGGGTTCACTAGATACAGTTCACGAATGAGGACTTTTGATACTGTGATAGTTGTTACTAACGGCAAAATCCCATGAAATCACACAAAAGTCACATGAAATCACACAGATATCAGTGATGCCTATCATATGTTCAGAAAACAGTTTGCAGAATTACCCCGATGTTTATAAAACAATAAAAAGAAAAGGGGTTGTACGAAACTCACTTGATGTCTCAAAGCAGTAGAAACACACGCAACTGGTGCTATTGATAAGATTCTAATCTGACGGATTCCAACGGATGAAATGATGATCAGAACTTGTTTTAACTTCTCTTGATGCGATCTAAACGTCAAGAAGCCTTCAAATATGAATTTTTGATGATTTGGAAGTGAATTTTCGTGAAATGGTGGCTGATACGTCGTGGGAATGATGAAAAATGAGGATAAGATGAAAAACTTGACTTTTTAACCAAGTTTCCGATAAGATCAACCCCAGGCGCATCGCCTGACCGGCTGCACCCACTCCAGGCGTACCGCGCGGAAGAAAGATAGCCAGATATTTTCGAGGTTGACCCGCGCGCATCGCCTAGGTTTTCACCCGACCTGGGGCGTACCGCCCCAGGGCAAATTCGCCCGTTTTTCGACGGAAACTTCGTTTCGCGTTTCCGGACAATCCGTAACTCCGATTCGCGCACGGTTTTCGCCCACGTTCATCGTTTTTCGCATACTATCATCCCATAATAGTTTCGGTTGTCAATTCAGCGTGGATTTTTAGCTCGATCAACTGTGCTCTCGTCAGTGATGACGTAATCCTTCGTACCCAATTATCACAACATATCATACTAGTTCAAATTTATGTTGATGACATTATCTTTGGTTCTACTAATGAATCTCTCTGCAAGGAGTTTGAATCACTAATGAAATCCAAATTTGAGATGAGTTCAATGGGAGAACTCACCTTCTTTCTTGGATTACAAGTGAAACAAACTCCTACAGGGATTTTCATTAGTCAATCAAAATATGTCAAGGACATTCTTGAAAGATTCAAGCTTTCTGATTGCAAAGCTCTGGGAACTCCTATGTCCAAAACAACATCACTTAGCCCTGATCTTGAGGGGGGGGATGTTGATCAGCACCAGTACAGAGCAATGATAGGCTCTTTGATGTATCTCACAGCAAGCAGGCCAGATATCATGTTTGCAACTTGTGTGTGTGCAAGATTTCAGGCTAATCCCAAAGTCTCTCATATGCTGTCTGTAAAAAGAATCTTTAGATACCTCAAAGGAGCACCAAGTCTAGGATTATGGTATCCTAGAAATGAAGACTTCCAGTTCATGGCTTATACAGACAGTGATTATGGGGGTTGCAACATCAGCAAGAAATCCACATCAGGAGGATGTCAATTTCTTGGATCCAGGATTGTGTCTTGGCAATGCAAGAAACAGTCATGTGTTTCTACTTCTACTGCAGAGGCTGAATATATAGCTGCTTCTAGCTGCTGTGCACAAGTCATCTGGATCCAGAATCAGATGAAGGATTATGGAGTAGATCTGTTCAATACTCCTATTCAGATAGACAATTCCAGTGCAATCTCCATCACCAATAATCCTGTCAAGCATTCCAAGACCAAGCACATTGACATCAGATACCATTTCATCAGAGATTGTGCAGAAAAGAAGTTGATTCATTTGGTCAAAGTTGATTCAGAAAACAATTTGGCAGATCTCTTCACAAAGGCGTTTGATGAAGGAAGATTCAGGTACTTAATAACATCCATTGGGATGATCTACTTTGAATAAATGTACTGACAAGGAATAAATAATTCTTCGGAAGATAAACTTAACTTATCTTCCGATGAGTAACTACTCAGCAGAAGATAGGTTAAGTCTTCGGAAGCATTATTTCTTCCTTAGTCAGAAGATCTCACACTTCAGAAGCTAAATTACCTTCTGAAGTAATACTCTTCCGATACATTATCTTCGGAAGCATAGGCTTCTCAAGGTACTCTTCAGAAGAAAGTGTCTTCCGAAGAACATTTTGCCTAATGAATTATCTAACATTTCAGAAGCAGTGCTTCCGACAGTATAAATTTTATACTTCGGAAGCACATCTCTTCTGAACACTTTTGGTCTAATAAACTCCACTTTTGGTCTAATAAGCTGCTTCCGAAAGTCACTTCTTCGGAAGCACCTCAGTCAGAGAAAATTAATTGTGAAACCAGCTGTCATCGGAAGACCTTTTTCTGACATCCGGATCTCAAATTTAATGTGTCTATATATTAAATGCTGAAATCCGAAGGTATATAAAGGTCTCCCGCTCATTCGCATTCTCACAAACCGCTTCACTTTGAAATCTTCCTTTCTTTGAACTCCCAATTTGTGCCCTAAAATCACAAACTGCCATGGATCTTCTTGCTTTCAAACCTGCTCACAATGTACCTGCGGAGTTATCAGCAGAACATGATGCTGACTTCGCCCCAATAATCTCCTTTCTTCAAAGGAGCAGGTATTTCTTTGCATTAACTGTTCAGCCCTTGGTGTATGAATCTCATCACCAACAGTTTTGGGCATCTTGTTCTGTCTCTTCGTCTCCCAATGGTCGGTCTCTTGAAGCCACCATTGATGCTCATCCCATTGCTATCACTGTGGAAACCATCTGTCGGCATCTTAAATTCAATGATGCCGGTGGAAGGGTCTCTTTCACTAAGGATGAGGTAGCATCGACATTTAAGTCGATGGGGTACGAAGGTCCTCTCCCTTCAACAACCTATTTGAAGGGTAGAGTGTCCTATAATTACAAGTACCTCATACATGTGTTTTTACATTGTCTTTCAAATAAATCTGGTGGTTGGGACCAAGTTCCATCTGATTTAGCTTCGGCTATTCATGGCTTGGTTTCTAATCAATTGTTTAATTTTTCTGCTTTTATTTTTAATAATTTGGTTGACAACATCACGTCACCAAAGAAGTTTTGTATGTATCCCAGGTTTTTGCAACACCTTTTTAATGAAGAGTTGGGAGCTTCCCTTTCTCTAACTAGGAATACTTACAAAATGCCCTTGGTCTCTTCCAAGATTTTTGTGCAACTCAAGAAGAAGAGTGCTCAGTTCTCTGGGACATTCACTCCTCTTCTTTCCTCTATGGAGTCCCCTGCTCCAGAAGGTGACAGCTCTGTTAACCCCACAGATGCTGAACCCACACCTTCCACTTGTGTTCCTCACCCCATAAAAGTCACTTACAAACGCAAAAGAAACCCTGTGCAACTTTCTACAGTTGTTCAGGCTCCTTCTACTGAACCCAAACAGAAAAAGGTTAAAAGGACTGCTCAGGGCACAGTTCTACCTAAGGTGAAAGCCACACCCCTTGTTTATCCACAGGTTCTTCCTTTGAAACCTGTGGTTGCCCTTAACCAGCCTGAAAGCCCTCAGCTTATGTCACAAAACATAACTGAGAATATTCAAAGGGATGCACCCATCATTGAGTTTGCTTCTCATGAAGCAACTTCATTAGATCAGAGACTGTCTCCCAAGTCTCCAGGTTCGTATCATCCAGAAATGCCCCCCTCCCATACCATCACCCAGGCTCAAGGAACCTCTGCTCTAGCTGTGGAGGAACCACTCTCTCCCACTACCCAAACTTTAATGAAAGTGGTGACACAGTTACAAGCTCGGTTCCCTGACCCAGAGCCTATTCAATCAGAGGTTGGCCCCAGTAGTTCTGAAAGGGTCAATGCAGGTGAGGCTGCCACTACTGTTGATCTTAGTAAAGATCCACAGGACAGTGGTACAGGCAATAGGACCTCACCTGCGGCAACCTATGTTGGGGAGGACTTCTTTGAGGTTCTTCTCAATGAAGGGAATCCAGGGTGCCAAGAACCCACATCTGGTGGTGGAGGTGCAGGAGCTCGGCTCAGGACTCCATCGCCCCATGATTCTACTCCGGTAGAGGAGGGCACATCCACACAGGAATTGACGGCTACAATAACTTCCCTCCAAGCCAGGGTAGCTCAGTTGGAAGCTGAGGTGGCTACCCTACGGTTTGAGGTTCAGACCAAAGAAGCAACCATTCTGGATCTCAGGAGGCGTCCACATGTTCTTCTGCATCCGTTTCATCCTGATCCTGATGTTACCACCTTCACATCCCCTGATGCTACCAAAAAGGGGGAGAATGTACCACCTGCAGGGTCAGGATCAGAAGCAAGAGAAAAGGAGGGTGCACAGGAAGTTAATCCATCCCTAGTCACTTTGACTGCTGAATGGGATGACTTCTTGGGTACTTACTTTCAAGTATCTTCTACTTCCTCTTCTTCTGCTTCTGAGGATACAAGGGAGGTTGCCAAAGAGACTGAACAGCAAACATCAAATGTCTCTTTGGAACCTCAGTCCCCTCTTGGGACTAAGTCTCCTTCTGAGACTGCAGCTCAGGTTGCCATGGAAGACACCACACAAGAAGAACAAATTTCCATGGAACCTGTGTCCTCTTCTAGGACAGTAGCTGCTGAAGACCTCTCCTCCATTCCTGAGCTCTCTGTGGAAACTAACAAGGAGGCATTTAAGGTGGTTGGTCAACCGGAGGGGGCAGTGAATGCTAAGGTTAACTCCGAAGCTGCAGCTGCCTCCGAAGGCCCAGTCATCCTGGATGTTTCCTCCATAGAGGAGCTACATGCCAATGAACCAGCTGGTGAGGCAACAGGAGACTTCTCCTCTGGGGCAAAAATAACTGCTGATGACAAAGGAAAAAGAAAGCTAACCCCAGAGGAGGAAGCAGAACAGGAGGAGAGGAGACCAAAGAAAACAAAGGGCCGACCAAATACCTCTCAAGATGAAGAACGAGTGAGACTTTCTGCCTTGCTCGAAGAGAGAGGCTATGACTTCGATGAAGTATGGCTCTGGTCGGTACCTCAAATGGCTGCCGAGTTGGACAAGGTGCAGCAGCAAGAACAGGATGCTGCTGCCACCAAGACTCAAACTGTCCTTTCCAAGAAGCAAAAGGAGAAGGCCTACAGAGACAAGTCAAAGGCCTTTCTCCTGGAATATGGCTTCCATGCTCGGCAGCTAGGCCCTATGAAGAACTCGACCATGGATATGCACATCCGAGATATCAAGGCTAAAATTGCTAAAGGTGAGTTACTTCCAATTGAACAGATAAGGGCTCAAAAGGCAAGCCTAATGAGAGGCTTAGGTTTAGGGGGAGGAGCTAGAATAGAAATGCCCAACATGTTCCCCCTAAATCCTAAAGAAGAACAAATAACTCCTCCATCAAGCCCATCTATGAAGACAAAAGTCCCTGATCCTGAGAAACAATCTATGGCAGATGAGAGGAGTTCAAGTCCTCCAAGAACTGAGGCTGCAGGCCCAGAACCCACTGCAAGAACAGAAGATGCAGTGGGATCCAATGTGGAGGATCAACAGGCCAGAGAACAGAGGAGTGAAGCCATGGTTCAAAACAGACCAAGATTCATAAGAAGAAAGAGCATGGCTAAAAGGAAAAAGAAAACAAAAACTATCCCCTTCGACTCTGAGCCTGATGCAGCACTCTCAGTACTTGAAGCCACATCTGAAGCAGCTCCCGAAACTACACGAACCAGAGAAGACATGAGGGATATTCGTAGACTAATGCATGAGCATTCATACATTCCCTTAGTAAAATGGAGCTTCAATGCACAAGAAAGGATATTCATCCTCACCGACAACAATGGAGAAATAAAGCTGGTGGATCTTGTGCATCTGATATTATTGGCAAAACCCTATATCTTTGATCTAGATAATCTCCCTCTCAATAATCCTGACAATGGAGCAGATGGGAGGTCAGCAATCAGATTAATAAGAAAAAGGGCACAGGTACTGAGGGGTACATGGAAGCCAAGGTTTATTCCTTAGAAGTTTTGGTAGCATCAGCCTAGGGGGAGACTGTAAAGACTAATAAAGGCTGATGCTCACCAAACTTCTTGTTTTGTCCAAGTATAGGAGCCTCTTTGAATAAACACCTTCGGAAGGAAGAAGTGATTCTTCGGAAGCAGCATTGCTTCCGAAGGATAACTGGTTCCTGCCGAAGGTTATACAAGACAACTGCTTCCGAGGAATCCTCTTATGCACTGAAGACAAAGACTTCGAGGTTTATCCTCTGACAAAGACTGTAGCAGATTACTCTTATGGTACAAAAGGTACTGACACAAGACATGTTGGTCTGAGTAAAGATAGAGACAACATGTAATGAGTCAGATAAAGCACCTTACCTCTCCCATGCTACATTAAATGCAAAAGATCATCTGAAGCCTTGAAGATCAATAACATTAAATGTCTTTTGTATTTAGTAGTCTTTTGTAAAGTCAATGTCTATTAATGTAATGATTATGAAAGAGTGTCTTAGCCTGTTAAGACACTCAACATACTAGAATAAGCTTTACTTTATGTACTTGTCTAGTATACCCAACTTGTATTCCTAAGTGTATACGGTTGTAGCCTCGGCTATATAACCTCCCAATGTATGGTTGCTTGTAGTGTGCTTGCTTGTATACTTCCACTTTGAGAGAAATATATCCTTGAGCTTGAATTATTCTTGTGTTCTTATTATTGTTCAAAGATTATTACTGTATCATTTTGAGTGTAATTGTGAGATCATTCTAACAGAACATTCCGCATCTGTTAGAGTTAAGTAAGAAATACTTGTGAAGTGTTGTTTAGACATAACAACCCGATCCTACAAACTGTATGACATTGAATATTTGTGCAGAATATGGAGGATCATTGCATTCAAATTCTTGGATTTATATATAAACTATGAGCATAAATACCTGGAATTTTAACTCTTGCATATGCTTCCTTTCCTAATATTGGTTCAGACCTATTTCTAAAGAAAGTTTGGTGCTTGAGAAGAAGGAATTTGGGATAACTGCTTGAAGTTTGTGCAAGCATCTGGTCCATTAAGAAGTTTTTATCCACCTAACTTCTGGATAAAAATTTGTGCTTGTTTTAGTGTATCTGACAACAAGCAAATTAGGAAAATGCTATAATAAAAGATTGGTTAAAGCTAAAACATACAAACTGGAATTAAATTAAAGGTTGAAACAAGAATTCATAACAGGAGAATGTGGAATCTGTAAAAGGATTCAACTTACTAAAGTTAAAGTCACTTATAAAAACTCCTGATTTACAGATAGGCCCTTTCTCCTTGCCAATACAATGACAGGAAGAAAAAAAAAGAACTAGCAGTTGACTTTGACTTTTAGAAATTTCATTTTCATTAGTAGTATATTATTGCAAAAAGATAACATTTACACCAGCTGGATCAACGGTTGATTTTGATTAGCACTAATTGTCTGATTTACATCAAATCAAAAGATGTCTCATCTATCTCCAGATAAATTAATATTCAACTAGTTGTGTTGCAGGCTGAGATGGGGACTCTTCATCTGCTAACTAGCTATTTCCATGATGCTTCAGTTTTTATTAAGAAAACTGAAAGACCACAAAAACTGAATCATCATGATATATATTTTTTTAAATTAAACTCAGCATCTCCTTGTGACTTAAAACAGGAGTGACTACATCTCTAACTCAAGCATGACCTCATTATATCAAACTATGATTATGTCAATCTCATTTCCAAGCATAATCTGCAAGCATGTGAAACATATGAAATTCGAATCCATAATAGACTTTGACCAACTCAATGATGTTGATTAATTAGCTCAGAAATGCATGATCATTATTCACTTCAATAAATTTATATATAAACTCCAAGCACAAGTGCTGTAATTTAGTACATAATCAATCAAAATGAGGGTTGGTTTTACTTGTGCCACTTCTTGCTACTTTCACTTCTGATTGTAGCCTTCTTTCATTTATGCTTATCTAATGATAACAAAGGAGGTGTATGATGCAAGGACGATGAGAGACAAACACTTCTTGAGTTCAAGCAAGGCCTCATAGACAAAGCAGATCGACTTGCTTCATGGGTTGGGGAGAATAAAGACTGTTGCAATTGGACCGGGATTGTTTGTAATAACTTTACTGGTCGTGTTCACAAAATTCATCTGCGAGGCAACTGTAGAATGAATGATTACAACAAAATTGAAGAAATATGAAGAATTCGTGAAGCAAAGATTAAGAGGGGATATAAGTCCATCACTTCTGAATCTAAAGCAACTCAAGCATTTAGACCTGAGCTGCAACAACTTTGGTGAAATAGAAGTTCCTAGCTTTCTAGGTTCTCTTGCAATCTTGAGATATCTTAACCTCTCTCATTCCATATTTGGTGGAACAATCCCTCCTCAGCTCGGGAATCTGACAGAATTACGTACCCTATGTCTTGGAAGTTTTTATGAAGATACCGAATAATATGAATATACTAGCGTCACCAACATGCAGTGGATGTCGGGTCTTCGTCGGTTGCATCACCTGGATTTGAGTGGTATGGACCTTAGTCAAGCAACCAACTGGATTGAGGTGATTGTTGGTTCAGGCCCCACTTACACTCACTCACAAACACCAACTGTGTTCTTTTCTATTGATTAAAAACTAGAGATTACATAATAGAAATATACCTACTTACGAAAACTCAAAACTAAATATGCGTAAAAATGGACATCGTGATTAAAAATACGTGAAAACCAAAAACATAAAAAGTTATGCATATTCCCACAATCAAGAAACCCACGCATAATTCCAGGCTTTTGATTCTTCTACTTTCCCACATCCAATTGGAGTGTTAAATGACCTTTTTAGCCCCTAACAATTTAATCTTCTAACCAGCAACCTATTGACTCGTTTGACTCGTTTCGGCTCCTGACCATGACCCGCAAACAAATCCGATTAACCCAACAATCACCCCCTTTATCGGTTTGTTCACAACAGCGTTTAGTCACCTACAACTCGAACCATCTCGACTTTTCCCGGACACCTGACCTTCACCTCGATCACGCCCAAAGTCTATACCGCACAAACAGCATCTAACATGGCTACCGTTGGAACCGTTCATTCACATCTTGACTCTTCACGGATCAACGACCTCTTCCCCGGCCACTTCCAAAGTCACCCGATTTGAACTCCCGCAACCATTAATGTTATCACAAATTTCCTTTCAAAAGCCTGCTCCTTTTCCGATCACACTTGCTCCAAGAGGCTTCTCCACCGACCAAGAAAACAAAGCCACCCGCTTCTAACGTTTCCTTTCAAACCGCTAAGCGAATCAAACCCAAAGTCGCCTGCTTTGACGGGTTATTTCTGCCCACTTTTCACGCATACGCCGGTCTCCTCTTATCACGAAACCAAGCCAATCAAGGACCTGCGAAAACTTCTGCTGTTCTCACTGGTTGTATTCCAGCATGCGCAAACCCGCAACTAACAACCCAACAGACTTGTATCTTCACTCTTTAATCACTAGTAACAGCCACAGACACAAATGCTTATCACTGGTCACCCCGTCATCCCAAACGGTACTTCCGCCACCACAACAGCTGACCCGAACACCATCACGTCTCCGTCTTCTGCTGTGAAACAACTTCGAAATAGCCTCTGCTGTCCAGAACCTCTTGTACGATTCAATCAGTAGCCAAACACGCTACTGTCTCGAACCACCATGTCGCCAAAATCTGTCGATCCACTTGCTTCTGCTGCTCTCGCAGCCCCACACCCGAAGGCTACTCCTCTTTCGAAAGTCGACTCTCAAACCGACGTTCTCCTTCTTCACACGAGCCCTAGGCTCTGATACCAAATGTTGGTTCAGGCTCCACTTACACTCACTCACAAACACCAACTGTGTTCTTTTCTTTTGATTAAAAACTAGAGATTACATAATAGAAATAAACCTACTTATGAAAACTCAAAACTAAATATGCGTAAAAATGGACATCGTGATTAAAAATACGTGAAAACCAAAAACATAAAAAGTTATGCATATTCCCATGATCAAGAAACCCACGCATAATTCCAGGCTTTTGATTCTTCTACTTTTCCACATCCAATAGGAGTGTTAAATGACCTTTTTAGCCCCTAACAATTTAATCTTCTAACCAGCAACCTATTGACTCGATTGACCCGTTTCGGCTCCTGACCATGACCCGCAAACAAATCCGATTAACCCAACAGTGATCAACACACTTCCTTCTTTGGTTGAACTACATTTGTCCCGTAGTCAACTGATGCATGTAGATCCTTATGTTGATAATCTTAATGCCACATCTCTTTCCTTGCTTGATCTTTCTGGAAATGATTTTAGTAACAGTAATGTTCTACAATGGATTTTTAGTAAAACTAATCTTGTTTCACTAGATTTAAGCGGGTGTGGTCTTCATGGCCCTTTTCCCGGTAGCACTGATAGCTTTAGAAACTTGACTTCACTCAAGTCACTTCACGTTTGCGGGAATGAATTCATGAGTTCTTCATTAGTGCTAAAAGGGCTGTCTACAGTAGGTGGTAATCTCATTTCATTAGATATAAGTTCTTGTGGTATTTCAAGCTCGGTTCTTGGTGCCCTGCACAACTTGACTTCCATACTTACTCTTGAATTGTCATCTAATGTACTCAACAATACAATACCTGCATCATAGGGTAATATTTGCAATTTGAGACATATTGGTCTAGATAGCAACTCTTTTCCTAATATCATTTTAACGAGTCTTCTGGAAAGCTTTTTCAAGTGCAAATTACCAAGATTGGAGTCGTTATCCCTTGCGTCTTCAGGACTTTCAAGGCATCTTCCATATCAACTAGGACAACTAGCATATCTGGAAAATCTCCAACTTGAAAATAACCATATTTCTGGAATTATTCCCGAATCAATAGGAAGATTATCTCTCTTGAGGTCACTTTATCTTGCAAAGAATCTTATCTCGGGTCCAATTCCATATTCAATTGGAGGATTATCCTCACTTGAGGTTTTAGATCTTTCAAATAACCGACTCAATGGTAGCTTTCCGGATAACCTCGGTCAACTATCAAAGCTAATTTATTTAGATTATTCATACAACTTTTTGACCGCTATAATGACAGATGCTCATTTCGACAAACTAGCCAGATTGAAGTACTTAAATGGAGAAGGAAATTACATAGCCCTGAGACCACGCCTTGCCAACTGGGTTCCTTCTTTCCAGCTGCAGTTCTTGTATTTAAGTTTGTGGGATTTAGGACCTCAATTTCCATTATGGCTGCAGCTGCAAAGGGATTTAGTAGAATTGGATATGAGCAACACAAGGATTTCAGCAATGATTCCTGAGCCATTTTGGAGATCTTCACCGCATCTACAATATCTAAATATGTCACAAAATCAAATTCAAGGAAGCTTGTTTTGATATCCCTGCATCGCTCCAAGTGCTCGACTTAAGTTCTAACAAACTTAGCGGCCAGTTACCTATACTCTCAAATAATAATTCACAAATAAAGATCGTGGATTTGTCAAATAATTCCTTTGGGGGATCATTGCATCATTTGGTGTGCTCATATGGTGAGAAAACTCTAGCAATTCTTAATTTGGCGAACAATAATCTCTCAGGTGACATTCCTGAGTGTTGGGATAAGTGGTCGAGTTTGTTGTCCCTAAACTTGGAGGCTAATAACTTGTCCGGAGGGATTCCAAGAAGTTTAGGATCATTGTCTTCACTGCAATTATTAAATATCAACAACAACATGCTCTTTGGAGGATTACCTACATCTCTAAAGATTTTGAAGAATTTACTGATCCTTCAACTTGCAAAAAACAAACTTTTTGGAGAAATTCCTTCATGGTTTGGAACACACCTCTGGAGTTTGAGAGTTCTTAACCTCTGATCAAACAACTTTGATGGGAATATTTCTCACACTCTTTGTTATCTTAACAGTGTTCAAATCTTGGATCTTGCACATAATAATCTATCAGGAAATATTCCAAGATGCTTCTACAAATTCACTCTCCTCTCCGGGAAAGAAGCTGCCTCAACTGATAGATTTATCTTCTCATACACTATTCAGAGACGCATCATTGGCAGTGTTTCATTGGTTATAAAGGGACGAGAGGACACATATAGCACTATTCTTGGACTTGTGATGATGTTAGACCTTTCAAGTAACAACTTTTCCGGGAGCATCCCAACTGAGCTCATGGCCCTCCAAGCATTACAATCATTGAATTTGTCAAGAAATCAATTAACAGGGAGGATCCGTGTGAAGATTGGAGACCTGAAATCACTCTCCTCATTTGATGTATCTCTTAGTCGGCTTTCAGGCGAGCTTCCTGTGACCTTATCACGCTTGAATTTCTTGAGTAGCTTCAATGTGTCCTACAACAATCTGACTGGAAGAATCCCATTGGGCACCCAACTCCAGAGCTTCAATGTGTTCAGTTTCTTTGGTAACAACCTTTGTGGAGATCCACTCACTGAAATCTGTGAAACTGATCAGGCACCAAATAGAGACCAAGAAGAAGATGATGAATCACATGGAGTAGATTGGGACTTGATTATTAGCACATTGACTGGATTTATTGCTGGTTTCTGGCTTGGTATTGGCTCCGTTGATGGTTAGCACCAGATGGAGGAACACGTATTTCTGTTTCTTGAATCATCTGAGATTCATGTTTTGTAATGCTATTCATAAGTATAGTGGTAACCTTCTTTAAAGGTGATGAAGAATGTTGTAATGTTGTAATATGTTTGGTTATGATTTAAAAATTGCAACTGTGTTTTTTTTAATAAAGTTGCATGTCTGAACCTTCTTTGTTTTCAAATCCATATAAAATTTTATTAAGTAAACAAACATCATCCTCTAAATTTCTATCAAATTTGAATCCTTAAAAAAAAAAAAAAAACTAACCCAGTATATGCCCACTTTTTCAGTAGGGTCCGAGGGAGAAGGACGAAGACACACCTTACCCTGTACTAGTTGGGAAAGAGAGTTGCTTTGAAGAAGTCCTATTCTCCAACATCAAAACAGTTCTAGTGTCTCTACTGATAAAATAATAGATTTTCGATCATATTTTTCATTTGAATTCACAAAATTCAAAGTTGGCCACAAGGAGTTTGATAAAATACCTACGAAGATGAAAATGCATGGTAATTCTCTTATTTGGTTCAACAATCAAATGAAATTTGAATATGTCAACAATTATATGAAAAGGTATGATAATCACAGGCTAGACCAATTGTTGTTGATGTTCAAGTACAAGAAAAAAATGAGCCTTATAACAGTCACAAAGCTATGCTCATTCAGGCCTTATGGAGCATACAATATGATGAAAAAAGTCCCAAAAGATGTAGCAAATCGTAATGTGAAATCAAGGACGGTTGGCAACTCACAAGAAGGATCTTATCCGGTTGAGAGTGTAAGGAAGAATGGTGTGTTGTTGGGTCCTAAAGAGGAGTATGATTCCATTGTTGGATTTCATTTGGTTCCTCAATCTGGTTGGGAAGTGGCAGGTTCTCTTTATGTTGGTAAAGAAAGGAGAAAGGACATATGGAGAACAAATATGTGGCAATCTGACGACAAGTGAGTATTGTACAGACTTGAGGGGTGAGTATTCTGATGTTGCATTTATTGTTGATTTCAACCCTTTGATGTCAATGAGTCAAGGAACTGCCATTGCTACCATTGTTACTTCTGTTGATATTGGGTACTTTAGTATCAATCCAGAAACATCAATTAGTATCAAGTGTCAAACTGATGGTAAAGAGGAAAAGGTTACTAAATTCAGCATTATGGCTTTAAAAGATTTTGACCAGTATGATATATCCATAACAAGTCTTGTATTTCCTTACAAGTCTATACAATGTTTATTAGATATATCCTCTATAAAATATTATTGGTTGTACAAATCTATAAAAATATTAGAATGGGTCAGCCGTGATGATGATAGACAGGTAGTAGTTGCTGTGGCACTTAAGAAACACAACTATGGAAATTTTGATTGTATTGCACGTACTAAAACTCTTAAAGATTTGATTAGTAGCCTGAATTTTTCATCATCTCAAGACAACACTCGAAAAAAAAAAAATTAAGCTCATTCTAGCATCAACACATTTGGTACATTGCTGGATCTTATGCACAATGTTCACTGGAAGAATGGATCTGATGCAGCCATGGGTGACCCTTTTGGAGGCTGTCATATACAACTACATGGTTATTCTATAGCACATCACTTTCGTATTTTGAGGCCCTTGTTGCTGCAGTAGTTTGCATAATTTTGGATGTCACAGAAGCACTTTTACCTGAAAACTTTGTGATGCTTAATTGTTAAATGATTGGAGTACTAACCAATTTTCTCTTCAATATAATTCTTGAGGTCAAGAATGTTTTAAGGAGGGAGTATTGTTACATGTCATTTGCCATTAGTAGATATTAGACAACTTGTGATAGTTAAGGGTTAGTTTTGTAATAGTGGTCATAGTTGGTTAATCTGTTACCTCACATACATACTTAAAGTGATATGATGTAATAAGAAATATAACTAATGATTTTGAGAGTAATCTCCTTCTTCTCTGTGATTTCTTCTTTCTTCTCTATCTTTAGCTCTTAATCTCTTGATTACCATTTTTGTACCTAACAATCATAAATCAATAAAACCAAAAAAAATAGGAAACCCTAAACTTAACAATCACTAGCTAAAACAGAGTCACATTTCGCATTCACAGAAACATAAATTAAAGCTTAGAGTTGTTGATTCACCTTCATTGATTTGTTCGTCGGCATCTACGAATGTTCCTTCATCTGGTGCTTCTCTGTCTTTGATTTGGTCTCATTTGGCGGTGTTTGGAATGCAAATTGGGTGGGAATCGAATGAAACTGAGAACCGATTTGGGTACCCGTTAACATATGAAACAAAGCGAATGGGATTTATCTTGGACTGGAATCCAGGTCAAATTTTTTTAAAGAAGACTTGAAAATCTCTTTGTACATAACAAATTAAAAAAATAAAATAAAAATTAAAAATATAAATAAAAAACTTTCTGCCAAAAGAAATATACTTGGGCTATTATTAAACACTAGAAATGAGGACCCGCACTTCGCGGCGGGTTTTGGTTGTTTACGTTCAGTCCTATGAGCTATATAATTGTTAGTGAGAGTTAAACATAGTTGATTACATCCGGGTTAAGTCATACCTAGTTAGAGTTTATATACAAAGCATATTGTTAGGTGTTGATTTCATGATTAAGACGATTAACAAAAGTGCATTGTCTTCAAGGGAGTTGGTAGGGGCCTTCTTGTGAGAGTCCGAGAATGATGTCAAAATGGAAAGTTCATTATTTACGCATCAGCATGTTGAAGTCACTTGTGGGAAAGATCAATCGGCTATAACTAAAGCAAGAGAGGAGCAAAACAAACATCATACGGTAGTTAAATTCATACAACTGAATCAACTTTAACAACAGAGAACTAATCTAATGTGAAGACAACTTAAATACAAAGAGAATGCATGGAATGTACAAATAGCTGAAAATAAATTTTTTTATTGAATCTTTTAAATGCATGTGCTGCTAGCTGATTTTTAAAAGAAGATAAAAAAGATGATGTTAAAAATTAAATATCATCTTCATAGTTTTTGAAATAGTCAAATATGCAGCAATATTTAGTGCTAACTTGATGCACACAAAATTATATAAATATTGCATTTTATATTCAAATATATATAGGCACTTCTTAGTTTCATTTATTATAAACTCGGTTAGTACTCCGTGTATTACATGGATTACATAAAAAAATATAACGAATGGACGGGTTATTGGCTTAAAAACATGTTGTACTCAGATTGACCTACTTAACTTGTTTATTTAAATTAGTCGTTAGAATAAAATATACATGACAAAATGGACGGGTTGGATAGCATGTCAGATTGAGTGCATTTTAAGATAAGATTTACGATAATCATTTTGGGTCTAAATGGGTGGCTTGTAAAAAACTTCAATTTAGCTCAAGTTAAATGAGTTGCAATGAAAAATAGTTTATTTAAATGTTTTTTTAATGATTTTATCGTTAAATATATTAATTAATCATTCTTGTTTTCTAAAATTCATTATATTCACATAGTTTTTAAGTTACCTATCTTAACTTGCATTGTGTTTAAGTGTTACATATCTCAACTCATTCTGTGGCATAATGTTACCCATTTCAACCAAAAATACAAAAATTCTTATCAAAATCTACCCATTTTTCTTACTATAAGTCAAGATTGTCATGTCTAGAATAAAAGAAACTTTTTTTTTGTAAGATCAACCCATTTGGTACAACTCATGTAACATCATTACTACTTGATTATAACTATTACAAACATGTCAAACTGCCAATCATTTTGCATCTCGTTTCCCTTTTTTAGATAAATAAATAAAATACGTAGTGATTAGTGGTTAGGTTTTGTGTCAAGATTGATCATGTTTTTATATGACTAAATACATGAACACAATAGCTAATTTAGCTAACAAAAACAAACAATTTTACACAGTATATTCTCACTTTTTAGTAGGGTCTAGAGGAATGATGAGCATAAACAATCACTAATTTAGCTAATGCATGTTTTATTGAGAGATGAAGAATAAAAATGCAATGTTTGTTTTACATGTATGACTGTTAAAGTAAGAAGAACTATGAAGATGCCATAATTGTTATGCATTAATAAAAGACATAAATATTGAAGGTGGAAGCAGATCACAAGAAGTAAACGACAAAAGCCTTCCATAACATCAAGAGATAAGATCTTCCCTTGCATATCAAGTTATGGGCTGCAATACCTTCTTTTTTTCCCTTATTCTTTTTAGTATCAAGAATCTTTAAAACCCAATTTGAGATAAAGAAAACATCATATCACACGACACACAAGATCTTGTTTTACCAAACGCTGCAACTATGGTTTCTATTGTCATCAATGCTGCAATGTACCGAGCTTGCAGTTCTCCTCACTTAGCCACCAAAGAACCATCACATCTCGGAACCACACGCTCTTTAGGAACCAAACAGGACTCAACATTTGTAGGTCTGAATATCAAAGACCAAAGCGGGCTAATCACACATAACAAGAAGGAAGTTGAGAATGATGATCTGACAGCAACTTCTAGTGTCAGATTCATTGATGAGCGATGGAAACAGGGGAGTTGGGATCTGAACATGTTTGTAAAATCTGGAAAAATGGACTGGGATGCTCTGATTGTTGCTGGTAAATAATTATCATTCATCTATGTATTTGATTTCTTGAATTATATCACTAAAAGTTGAATTTGGACCCCGTATTGCAGAAGCCAGGAGGAGAAAGTTTCTTGAATTATATCCAGAAGAAGCAACAAATCAAGAACCGGTTCTGTTTAGAAGCTCCATAATACCTTGGTGGGCTTGGATCACACATTCTCACCTCCCTGAAGCTGAGTTGCTCAATGGTTAGTTAGGGACGATAATGGGTCGGCTCGGTTATGGCCTAAAGCTAAATCTATAATCGATATTTGGTTCACTACTAGAAAACGCGCGCGTTTCCGACAAATATTTTTGTCGGAAATTTGTCTGAAATCCCTATTTCCGACCAAATTCCGACGAAAAATATCAGCAGGAAAAAACCTGGTTGGAAAACTTTTTCCGACCAATTTCCGAGTAACTTTTACTACGATTTTCCGACGACTGTATGTCCGACTAATTTCCATGAGATTTTTCCGACAAAAAAAAAATTTAGATTTAAGCTTTTTTTTTTTGTCTATTCCGACTTTTTTCCGACAAAGATTATTTTTCAGATTTTTTACATTTTCCAACTGATTTCCGATAAAATATTATTATTATTTTTTATTTTTTATATTTTGGTTCCGACAAATTTCCGACCACAGGGCATTATTTATTTATTCATTTTCTGTTGTATTTCCAACAAAGTTCCGACAAAAATTTTCTTCTTTTTTTCTTATTTGTTCCTACCATTTTCCGACAAAAAACGCTGCAAAAAAAAATATATAAAAAGTTTCAATAAACCCAAATTTTTTCCTGCTTTAAATGCATAAAAAGCCATTACAAATCCCATTCAACTACAAAATAACTTATTTGAAGAGTAACAAGTTCTACCACGTAAAACTATCATCATCGAATTACCATCAAAAGATTACCATCAAATTACAAGTTCACCACAAAAAAACTACTAAAATCATAAGATAATTTCAACTACAAAAGACGAATAAGCCAAACTATCCTGTAGGATTGCCAGGATTGCCAAATTTTTTCATTAACTCGGCTATTTGTCGTTGCATCTCTTCTTTCATCTCTTCTCTCACTTGATGTTGTATTTCTTCCCTCATGTGGTGTTGCACCTCTTCCCTCATTTTTTGTTGCACGTCTTCGACTCGATTATGCAAATCTTCTACTTGGGATTGCAAGTCTCGCACCTGAAAAATTGTTACAACATACATAAATTAGTAACCAAACAAGATATAATTAATGAAAATCTTCATTAATAAACAAAAAATAACAATCTATCAATCAAGTCTGGCAAATTAGAACCAACTACAAAAATATGGGTTATTTTGGGTGGCTCTTCAAATCCGCTACCCTCCTCACTAGTCAATTGCACCTCTGTATTGGTGACTAGACACAATCGATCGCTCCTAGTTACTTCATTTGGTAACTCAAACCGTTCATCAATCTGTAGTACCCCATGTGACTCCATGTTGCCATCATTCATGTCTTGAGTTCTAGGTTCGGAGACTTCATATATGTGTCGAGCTTTTGTCTTCACAACTGCCCATAGATCTTTTACATCATTTCTCACAGCTGGGTATGATGTATAAAACACTTGTTCCGCTTGTGATGCCAAGACAAAAGGGTCATTAGTTAGAAGTTTGGATTTGGATTTTACATCAACCAACTTATTTTTGTTTACTACTACACCATGTTTGATATCATACCAAGAACATTTGAATAATACAACAGTTGAACGCCCATTTCCATAATACTCAAGCTCTATTATCTCATCCAATAAGCCATAGTAGTCATCCTCTTGAGCATTATACGTCTCCCCTCGCACGCAAACACCACAATTGTTGGTGACACGTCCCTTGGCATATTCCCGAGTGTGAAACTTATAACCATTTACAAAGTATCCATTGTAAGATTGAATGTAATGGGATGGTTTCCTTGCTAAAATTTCCAAATTTTTAGCATTTCCATCAAATGTGCCATTTACCTATATTGAAGAACACTCACATTGTGTTGGTTAATAATGCACTCATATATATATATATATATATATATATATATATATTATTACAATTTAATTGGTTTTACTTACGCGGGTTGTAAACCAATCAGCAAAGTATTTATCTCTAAGACACGAAATGGGCT
This sequence comes from Mikania micrantha, assembly GCA_009363875.1. Lineage (NCBI taxonomy): Eukaryota > Viridiplantae > Streptophyta > Magnoliopsida > Asterales > Asteraceae > Mikania > Mikania micrantha. The sequence goes on along the minus strand of CM018685.1, from coordinate 52,559,257 downwards.
CATCTGGGTAAAGTCTTGGCGCCACACCATCAAACTCAATGACATAAGGGGTAACCTCCTCACAATTTAGTAGGACATAGGTGTGTATCTTGTGATGTTCTCCAGCAGTCAAGAATCTTCCCTTTCCACCCTTTTCATATAATCTTCTAGATGGAAAAACAAACACACTTAGTTGTGCGTCTGCACCCGAAGACCTAGAATGTTGCGGTGCAAAATTTCGCGGCTCTCGGTTATGGCCTGTCTCGATAGTTGATGCAAAGTATAAAGAACAGTAGGTAGCAAGTTCATTCACCAGGTGTTCCCTAACGATTGAACCCTCAACCCTTGCTTTGTTTCTAATTCTTCTTTTTATCAAGCCCAACTTCCTACATTTAAAATTTATCAAGAATGTGTTACGAGTACCAAAAAAAAACATTTGAAAAATGTTTAATCATGAATAGAATAGTGTGATTACCTCTCATATTGATACATCCATCTATATTGAACCGGACCACCAAGTAAAGCTTCATCAGCTAGATGTATGACTAGGTGTTCCATAGAGTCAAAGAGACTGGGGGGGAATATTCTCTCTAACTTGCAAATGGTTTGAACAATGGTCCTCTTCATTTTACACAAATCATCTAGATGTAATGTTTTCGAACATAAGACCCGAAAGAACATGCACAACTCTGCGACAGCCTCATATATCTCATTTGAAACAAACCCTCTGATAGCAAGTGGAAGCAACCGTTGCATGAACACATGACAGTCATGGCTTTTGAAACTATAAAAACTGTAATCTTTGATGTTTACACAGTTTCCTATATTTGATGCATACCCGTCAGGAAATTTAAGGTTTTTTAGCCATGCACATACTTGTTTAACATCACGTTTTTGTAGGGTGTAGTCTCCCTTATTTTTAGTCATCTTCTCATTGTTACCATGAATGGGGTTTAAAAGAGGTCGATCACAAAGAAGCTCAATGTCTTGTCTTGCCTTAATGTTGTCCTTGGATTTGTTGGTGTCCATAATTGTATGAAATAGATTATCAAATACATTTTTCTCGATATGCATCACATCAAGGTTGTGTCGGATCAACAACTTACGCCAATACGGCAGTTCCCAAAAGATACTTTTTTTTACCCAATTATGTGTCTCCCCGAAGCCAATTGGTTTTCTGTATTCAATATTATAGGGGGTACCTTTATAAACAGTGGGAAAACGTTGGATAGCCTGCCATATTTCCTCTCCGGTTGGCTCCGGGATAGATCTTACGTTCCTTACCGTTTGGTTTTTCTTAAAATTAATCTGATCTTTTAGAAAACTATGTTTTGCCGAAAGATATTGTCTATGACAGTCAAACCAACATGGTTTCCTTCCAAATTGAAGTTGGAAAGATCCTGATTTATCGGAGCAATATGGGCAAGCTAACTTTCCATGTGTGCTCCACCCGGACAACATTGCATAAGCAGGAAAGTCACTAACTGTCCACAACAGAACGACTTTCATTTGGAAATTATTCATTCGATAGGCATCATAAGTTTCAATGCCATCTGTGAACAAAGATTTCAGCTCCTCTACTAAAGGTTGTAGAAAAACGTCCAAATTATGTCCGGGATTCTTCGGACCAGGAATGAGCACAGGCATCTGTATGTACTCCTTTTTCAACGCCAACCAAGGAGGAAGATTGTAAACTGTAATAAACACCGGCCAACATGAATACGCGGTCCCGGTTGAATTATTTGGACTAAACCCATCGGTAGACAACCCAAGGCGTATATTGCGCGTCTCTTGTGCAAAATTAGGAAATACAGAGTCAAAATGGTTCCAGGCTCGACCTTCACTAGGATGAATCATCTTTTCCGTTTGCCTTTGATGAACTGCGTGCCAAGTCAAATGTTCGGATGTCTTCTTTGAATAGAACAATCTTTGAAGTCTTGGTCCAACCGGCATGTAAGTCATCATCAACTTAGGCACCTTATTCCCTCTTTCCTTGTATCTGTTTTCATTACATACTATACAACGATCCAGATCAGAAAATGGTCCTCTAAATAGTATGCAATGGTTCGCGCATACATGAATCTGTTGAGAGGGCAACTCTAGTGGCTTCAACATCTTCTTGGTCTCATAAAAGTTTCTAGGTAGCTTTTCACCATCGGGCAGACAATCTTTTATTATTGGAAGTAGTTTATCATATGTCGAGTCAGAAACATTGCACTCTGATTTCCAATGCAATAATCTAGTGGTGATGGAGAGTGTACTAGCCTTTTTGCACCCAGGCCATAAAGGCTCATCGGCTTGGTTTAACATAGTATAGAATGTCTCGGCATTTTGATTTGGGTATTGTGGCCCTTGCTCATCAGAAGGATGATGATTTTGGGGCATACTTTCCATAACCATGTCATTGTATCCAGCAAAATCACTATGATGTTGAGATGGTATAGGGTTTGAACATTGACCCACTTCTTGGGAGGGCAGTGATTCACCATGGCAATACCATATCAAATAATTCTTCATAAACCCTTTTTTATATAGATCATACTCAACCATATCTCTATTTTTGTATTCTAGATTTTTGCATATGGTACACGGACATCTAATTTCCAACACATCCACCCCTTCTATGGTTCGTCTTCGAATGTTAGTAGCATTGGCATATGCAAAATCCAAGAAATAAGTAACATGTTGTTGAAATTCCGGATTGAAAAGACCATTCGATGCTCTCGTTCTATACATCCATTCTCTATTTGATGACATGATTTTTATCGAGCTAGAACTAAAATTCCCAAATTGTAAGAAGTTACACAAAATTATATGAACTTACACTAAATATATACACAATGAGCAAATACGATAGAATTCTCAACATATTACTATCTCTAAAACAAACACTCCTCTAAAGCAAACTTTCACATAGGGGTGTCCAAAATACTCAAACCCGACTAACCCGAACCGCACCCGAACCCAAATAAACTTAATTGGGTCGGGTTATTCGGGTCAAAAATATTAGTATGCTTATTCGGGTCAATCCAATTAACCCAAACAGTTAGGGTCGGATTTCAAGCTTATTTTTAAAAGTTAGTTGGGTTTCGGGTTAACCCTAATAAGGATGATTATTATTTTTTATATATATATTAACTAGGTTATAAAACCATGTGTTACACGAATTGAATAATAAACAATGGTAAACTCATGATTCTGTAATTTATTCATTGCTTAGATTAGAATATTGAATCATGGTAATTGATATATACAGTGAAAATATTTAGTATCTATTGAATTTGCTTTAATCAAGAAGCACTTGTTGTAGCCGTGGCATGTCAAATTTCTTTTACGATGGAAACAGAGGTAATTATTATTAGTTTATTAGTGCAGTTGATATTAATACCATATTTTTAGTTGATACTCTTGTCTATTGCCAATATGTTGTATTGGAGTGCAGGCTAAGCTTGACTGTTGTAAATCCCGTTAGGGTAACATCTAGAATCAGGAAATTCTAATCAAACTGATAGAAAATAGACCAAAGAGATACAGTAACATGCATCACTTCTTAAACTGAAGTGCTGCCTAAGAGTGAAGTTGGGATATAGAAACACTACTCAAATTTAATAGTTGGACCCAAGAAACACCACCTAAGAGTCCAAGCTTAGACTAGTAATGAAGTTGTGAACTGTTGCTCTCAACAAGGAGAACACATCAGAAAGTTTTCAAACTCAAAACAAAGTTATAATAGACATGCAGGTTGAAAGAAAAAAAACAAAAAAAGGGATGCAAAAAAAAAAAAAGCAAATACTACAATTGTGATGCATATTGGAAAAGACGAACATAAAAAAAAAGCAAAAAACAAAAAAAAGGGATAAAAATACTACCAAACAGGTGGAGAGATTGGGTGAGCGATCTAACGAGCAATCAAGTTTGAGTTTGAAAAAAACTTGAACCAAATAAGCTAAAACCAAAAGGACCTGCAAAATTAACATAGTTTAGGCTAATATATCTTTTTAAAATGCAAGTAAATCATAGAAAATAAGCTGAAAGCTTAAACGTTTTACAAAGTATAAAAAGAATTTTCATTGTTACTTTATTAAACATTAGCAAGAAGAATGTTCCATCACTTGATATATACAAACTTATAAAAAAGATAAGCTGGTAAATGTCTCTTTATGCTTAGAATTAAATTGTTTCATCTTAAACAGAGCACAATTTCACAAAACAAAAAGCTCACCTTGTTGGAATAACATAGCTATGTGTCTATATACAATATAAATCCAATCATTGGAAGGATATATCATACATGGTTAATAACTTGAATTACCATTAATAGCACTACATATAATTAATGAAGATAATTATGCTATGTTCTAAAGTTTCAAAAACACTCCACTAATTACATGATCTAGATGGATATAACTCCTTTGATTTGTGCATAAACAAACCACAGTGAAACAAAGTGACACTATTTTGAATGTGTAATTACAATGTATGGGAATTTTGATCATATACAATTGTTACATTTGGGTTGCAAACACAGAGATGCAAGCATTAATGCATTATAGAAAAAAGTTAACTATAAATCTACGTACAGCAAGCTCCAAATCATTATATTGCCAACAATTTTCATAACCAACTTAATTAATAAGATTTTATATAGCTATATGAAAATTGAAGCATGCAACCCAAAGATTAATGGATCATTATCTCTACGAACTATAAACCCTAATTTAGTCTATAAAATGCTTCCACAATAATCAAATTAGGGTTTCAAATCAGTATTATACTATACTAAAATACATATACTAAATCAAAAATGACAATGAATCATACTAATATGAAAGAAAATTTAACAAAAACTAGTCGTTGTGATAGAGATACGAACAGACAACAACGAAGGCGTACCGGCCGTATGCGAAGATGAAAAAGAAATTAGGTCTGGAGCAAGTGAAGCAAAGGGATTAAGTCGTATGAGAGACGTACCTACGAGGTTGCTTGGATCGCCAAGCGGCAGACGAGCGATGGACTCCCAAGAAAGCAAAGTCTTCAATTAGGGCAAATGAAAGCTTTTTAACGTGATAAAAGAACATATATTTATAAATTAAAAAAATGCATAAGATAACATAAAATAATAAATTATTATTTTGAATAATAAACAATTCCGACCACTTTCCAACAAATTATTCATTTTGGTCGGAAATATGTCGGAATTTTCCGACCATTTTCCTACTTTAACTTTTCGTTTTTCATTTTTCAACTTTTATAAATCGTTTTTTTTTGCTTCGTTTTTTTAAACATTCATTATACGTCATAAAAGCTTTGTGTTAACAAATTATATGTGTATACACATCCACATATTTACGGTATGCGTATCCGTTTAGAACCCAAATACATTTTACAATGTCTCTGCTTGTATATATTCATTTGTTTGTTTACACAGTCATAACACAAACGTATAATTTGTTAAATTAAATTGTTTATATCTAATGTTTTCGTAATAATGAAGGTGTGAAAAAAGATGACGCGAGAACGATGTTAAGAGCTTAACAAAAGGAATACTTATGGTAGGAAAATAGTCGGAAATTTCCGACAACTTTCCAACGATTTATTCATTTTGGTCGGAAAAGTGTCGGAAAATTCCGACCATTTTCCTACCTAAACTATTCTTTTTTTCGTTTTTTAGGCTTTAGACATCGTTTTTTTCGCTTTCTTTTTGTAAACATTCATTATCCATCATAAAAAGTTAGTGTTAACAAATTATATGTTTTACACACATCTATATATTTACGTGTGTATACACTATTGAACGAAAGCAAAATTTTAAATATACAAGTATATACATGTTTGTTTGTTTATACAACCGAGACAAAAAACATATAATTTGTTAAATTATATTTTTGCAACTTATGTTTTCTTATATAATCAAGGTGTAAGTGATGATGCGAGAAAACGATGTTAATGGACAGAAAAATTAGAAAAGAGAAACATATGGTCGGAAAACTGTCGGAAATTTCCGACTAATTTCCTACAACTATTCAATTTTTGTTGTTAAAGCTCTTCACAACGTTATATTTGCCTTCATTAAATGTCATTATACATCATAAATACAAACTTTTGTATTTTTATTTTATGTTTTGAATAAAATAAAAAAGAAAAAAAAATATGTATCTATTTAATATTTCCGATGGGGTTCCTATAAGTATTTTATTTTATTTTATTTTTTGAGTTTTGGTCGGAATTTCGTAGGTATTTACCGACACAGTTCCGACCATGACATTTTTTTGAGTTTTGGTCGGAATTTCGTCGGTATTTACCGACACAGTTCCGACCACGACATTTTTTGTCGATAAATTGTCGGAATTTTATCTCTAAAAATATGGTTTTTTTTCTGTCAGATTTTTGTCGGAAAACTGTTGGAAATTTCCTACCATATTTTTTCGTCGGAAAATTTTGTTGGAAAATCCCAGTTTTCTAGTAGTGGTTTTATGAAGTTTTTTTTTAATCAATCGATTTCGGTTAATATGGTTTGCTTTCGGTTATTGAAAAAGATGGTTCGGTTAATTTGATTAACCATCGGTTTGTGCCAGCTTTGAACCAAGTGGAGTGCCAACTTCAAGTAATAAATTTAATTAACTTTTTAGCAAAATAAAAATATTTGCATTTTTTTGACTTATAAATGATAATAAGCCGCAAGTAGCATTTTTATAAAAGCTTATAGCAAAACCTTTTATGACATATAACATACTATTTGTAAATAGATAAAAAAAAAATATAGGTTGGTTTTGATGTTGTTTCTTTTCTTTACGATTAATTTGGTTATTTATACACATATAACCATAACCAAACTATAAAAAGCAATTATCAAAAATCATAATTGAATCGTATGATTCCCTATTTTTCTTTTTTAGATTTCGGTTAGTTGACCTATTTGTCTTGATGTAGGTCGAGCTGCAATGATCGGGTTCTTTATGGCTTATCTTGTGGATGTTTTGACCGGGCTCGATGTCGTGGGTCAAAGTGGTAATTTCATATGTAAGATTGGTTTGTTCATGGCAGTCATAGGCGTAGTCGTTTTTAGGCAAAAAGAGTCTCTTATGAATCTCAAGAATCTAGCAGAGGAGGCTACATTTTATGATAAACAGTGGAAATCATCATGGCAAGATAAAGATTCTGCAGGCAGTGGTGCTTTAGGAGATAAAATGAAACAATTGTATCATCAACTAATAAAACTGCTTGATCCCCAATAAAAATTTTAAAATTGTATGGTAACATGAAATTTTTGTTAGTGTAGCTGATAAACTTCTCTTGCATTTGGAAACCAAGCATTTGTGAGATTATATAAACTATGAGAGTAAATGGGTTGTGCTAGAGCTCAACATTACTTAAAGGAGCTTTAGTTCGAGTTCGGCTAATTTCAAGCTTTAAAATCAAAGCTCGAGTGTGGGCTCGTGAGTAATTTTTTATTATTTTGTTTACTACATCATGTGAGAAAAAACTATAACTATTTTACATATGAGTAAAAAATTTATCATGATTATTATAAAAAATAGGTGTTACCATTTAGTTGTTGTGAGAACATTTGTTAAGAGCCACTCACATTAACTTTTTTTTGGTTTTTTATATATATATGTTAAAATCTCAATCGATCTCTTATAAAATTTTGCAATCGTCTCATTTTACTTTTAATTTCTAGGTGTTAGTTAATGAAATAAAGTTGAAAGAGACCCAACTAATATTTTTAACCCATTTTAAAACCAAGTTCATTATTAATTTTAGTTAGTTAAACCACCACTGTCTATTTTAAACAACTCTATTATTAATTTTAAAACCTATTAACTTAATATTTGAAATCAAATTTACGTAATCGGATTGGTGATAGGAAATTTAAATAATAGTTATATTTTCTTTGTGAAAATTTTCTTAGATTAAAAAATAAAACTCCGTATATTTCAACTTTATGAACCCTATCCATATCCATCAAGATTAACACCACATCCAAGGATCCAACGGACGTGCCTGCCCACATCGCCACTCTAACCACGGACGCCCCATACGTAAACCATACTTACATGTTATCCCAACTCTCAAGCTGCTCAAGCCCATGCTAACATGGCGGGTAGGAAATCTTCCGGTCCGTCATGTTGATACCTGATGAGTGATGTCGTGCGCCGGCCCATAAGTATTAGTGGGTCAAGATAGGGCTTGGGGCCACCTAAAAAATAGGGCTCAATTTTTAAAATTTTTTTTACATATATTCCACGTTTTTGTTTTTCAGCTGTGGGCCCAACCGGCGTGCTTCTTGAGTTCTTGGGCGACTGATTAAAAGTAAAAAAAAAATTGTGAAAAGAAGGGCTGAAGGATCTGGGAATTGGGAATTGGGAATCAATCTTAATCATTTGATTCCGATTACAGAGACTAAGCAGAATCCGATTACAATAGGTAAAGATCGATTATCTGATTCTGATTAGACGATTAGCTGGTTGACCGGGACTGCTACGTGCGGGCGCTCACTCTTCCTGCGACCGGGGTGCCGCCCTCACTCCTCAGGCCTCAGTGCCTTACAACCTCAAGTATTGTTCTGATTTAGGTTTTCTCCGCCTCAAAGCCCTGGCCTTTGTGCAATTTGATCATTGAATATTTATGTTAGTCAAGTGTGTTTGGCCTCTGTGTTTGGTTTTGGTAGCTTAGTGATTGTTAATTAGGTTATCGGTAGTATTTGACATTGTTAATTGGGTTATTGGACACTTATTGTCTGTTTTTGAAATTTGAGTATTTGACATTGGAAGTTTTTACATTAGGTTATTGCTTGTAATTTGTTAATTGGACACAGGTAGGTTATCGCTAGTTTTTTAACATATTTATACATCAAAATAAAAAAAAATTAACTTCACCAACTATAAACTTTTTAGTTTGTATTGCTGGTCTCAAGCCTTGTTGAAGAAGGAAGGTTTATATATTTTTTTACCATAAAACAATTATAGGGACTCATGTTTTTATTTAGCTAGGGCCACCAAAACGGTTATTTAAATTTAGATATTTGAGATCATTAGAATTATGGTTATCAAGTGGCCCATGGTTTTGCGTTGGCAACTGTGTAAGTTGTTGCTCATTCAATTATAAAATTACCCTTTTTGTCTGGATGCAATGACTAAAGCATGGTTTGTTAGCAAGTTGCACAATATTCATATTAACTATTTTTTTTTAAATAAAACGAGGTTTCGTTTGCAAAAGAAGCCGAGTACGCCTTGCTACCACACCTTGGTTCTTCCTTTGTTGACCACTGAAATCATTCAGTTGACTTTATACAAAAGTCAAAGCTGGTGTCCTAGCATCATATCCACTCTTTAGAAATACAAATAAAAACCATATCTTTTTCCATAATAGAGATTAATCTTGTTATCAACAATGTGTTCCCACGCATCTTCTTTCTCATGTCTTTGGTTTCTTGCAGTCTTTACATTCTTTCATTGTTCTTTCTCTAGCGAAAACTCTAGCAACATTCAATGCATTGGATACGAGAAAACCACGCTTCTGGAGTTCAAAAACGACCTGATTGATGATGCAAACCGACTCGTTTCCTGGAACACCAGCAATGCAGATTGCTGCAAATGGTATGGAATCACCTGCAGCAATCTAACAGGCCATGTCAGCGAGATCCGCCTTCGTGGACCCGATGTCATGGCTGACATTGACACTCAAGAAGCATCGATACAAAGACTTGGAGGGAACATCAACCCTTCATTGCAAAATTTGACTTCACTCGAGTATCTAGACTTGAGCTGCAATGATTTTGGAGGGAACCCAATTCCGACTCATATTGGGTCTCTCCAAAACTTGATATATCTTAATCTTTCCGAGTCAAGATTCTCCGGGCAGGTCCCGAGTCAAATCGGGGATCTTTCCAAGTTACAGGTACTCAGTATCGGAAATCTTTACAGTGGTGATCAGTATGTGCAACAGGTTAAGAGTTTGCAGTGGTTATCGGGTCTTTCTTTCTTGCACCACCTTGACATGAGCGGGGTGCAACTCGGTGACGCGTTTGATTGGCTACAGGTGACTCAAACCCTCCTCCCTTCTAATCTTGAAGAACTGCATTTATCGTATTGTGGATTACCTCCTATCACACCTAACTTAACCATGGTTAAATTTAGTTCACTTTCAATCCTTGATCTTTCTTATAACAATTTTAGTACTAACTTGATACCAAGTTGGATCACTGGTTTAAGCAGTCTAGCTTCCTTAAACCTTGCTTATTGTGATTTCAAGGGGCCGGTTCCTGCTGGTCTTATGAACATGATTTCTCTTACTGCCCTTGATTTGTCGAATAACCAACTTACCAGTATTGAGGACAAGCTTGATTCGTCTACCGAAAGCATTTGTAATTTAAAAGATATTAATCTTTCTTGGAACAAATTTGAAGGAAACAGTCTATCAGATGTCCTTGGAAGTTTGTTCAATTGTGAATCATCTAAACTCGAGTCTTTAAGGTTTGGATCAAGCGGGCTTTCGGGTACTTTACCACCACAACTTGGAAATCTGAAGAATTTGGTTAATATTGATCTTTATGGAAATTCAATTTCTGGGTTGATCCCAGATACTTTAGGGAACTTATCATCCTTACAAACTCTAGAACTCGGGTCTAATTCAATTTCAGGCCCGATTCCTGACTCGATAGGAAGACTGTCATCCTTGCTAGTAATGAATCTCCCTTCCAATTCCATTTCTGGCCCGTTACCAGATTCTTTAGGGAGATTATTAGCTTTGGAAGAGTTAGATATTTCATATAATGAGATTAATGGAACTCTTCCTCGAAGCATTGGCCGACTTACAAAGCTGCAGAAACTAAACATAGAGCACAATTTGTTAACAGGTACAGTTACTGAAGATCATTTTGCTAATCTAACAAGTTTAGTCAGTTTACGAGGTAACGCAAACATGTTAAGGATCGAGCTAATGGCTGATAACTGGGAACCGCCTTTTCAACTCGGTATACTGACCCTGAATTCTTGGAGCTTAGGCCCAAAGTTCCCTTATTGGCTTCAAAATCAGACCAATTTATCAGTCTTGTATCTTGGCAGCACTGAGATTTCAGATAACATTCCTAGTTGGTTCTGGAGTACATTTTCGGGTTTGAAGTATCTGAATATCTCAGATAATAATCTTTCATCCGTGGCTCTGAATGATTTTCTTTGCTCTAAAATGGACATGGAGCAAAAACAGGCAATATATATGAATATGGGGAATACTAATCTTTCAGGTGTTCTTTCTGATTGTTGGACACCCTGGGAATTCTTGAATATCTTGAACTTTCAGAACAATAATCTCACGGGTGAAATTCCAAAATCTTTGGCAAATTTATCATCATTAGAGTCATTAAACTTGAATAATAACAAGCTAACAGGAGAACTACCTGTAAATCTACTGAATTTAAAGAGCTTACAGATTGTTGATCTTTCTAACAACAAATTCAATGGTGGCATACCAACATCAATAGCTGGAGAAGCCACAGTTTTAAAGCTTCTGAACCTTCGATCAAACAAACTCACTGGAAATATCCCGGATGAAATCTGCAGGCTTGATTCAATCCAGATTTTGGATCTTGCTGACAACAATCTTTCAGGAGGAATACCGAATTGCTTCAGCAATTTTAGTGTCATGACAGGAAAAGTTGATCCAAATCAGATGGTGGAGCTAGCACAGGAAGAATTTATGGGCAGTGCTTGGTTGATGATTAGGGGGAGGGTGAATGGGTATGGCAGCATTCTTGGTTTACTTACATTTTTGGATCTTTCGAGTAACGATTTACATGGGGTTATTCCAAGTGAGATTACACAGCTAGTGGAGTTAAGATTCTTGAACTTTTCTAGTAATCGGTTAACAGGGAGGATCCCTGAGAAGATCGGTGACATGAAGGTGTTAGAGTTACTTGATTTGTCAAGGAACAAGCTTGATGGAATGATTCCTTTAAGCATGTCAAGACTGAGTTTCTTGAATTTATTAAATTTGTCATACAACAATTTGACAGGGAGGATACCGTCAAGCACGCAGCTTCAGAGCTTTCAGGAATCAAGCTTTGTCGGAAACCGACTATGTGGAGCTCCGGTTAGCTTAAGGTGTGAACGGAACGGCGGTGGAGGAGCGGGTGATGGTGGTGAAGAAGGAGGAAGTGGTGGCTCGGATGGGGATCTTATTACAAGCATACTGGTTGGGTTGGTGGTTGGATTTTGGGTGGTAGTTGGTCCTCTGGTGGTCAGCAAGTTATGGAGGACCAAATATTATAAATTTTTGTATGATATTTGGGGCAAGTTTTGTGGTAAATAAGTTACAAAAATGCTTCGAATAGTTGCATCTTCGTTTATTTTAGATTGGATTGACGCTGGTGGAAGGAGTGTAAATTAACCAGATCGTGAAATACTAGGGATGGGATCGGTAAAAAGATCAAACAAGCCGAGCCTTAACGAGCCCGAGCCTGAGCCCGAACTCAAGCCCAAAAATATGGCTCGTTTAATTATCGAGCCTGAGCTCGAGCTTTACATATCAAGCTCGAGCCTGCTCGCGAGCCATAACGAGCTTTCTAAATATATAATTTTTATTTATTGTATTAAGTGTTTATTTATAAAATTAATTATTTATTATATATAAAATTATGATAAATATATTTAAATCAAATATTTTATGTTAAATTTAGAAAATATAATTATAAATATAATTAAATTAGCAATTAAAATAAATAAATAAAATTTAAACGAGCTGAGCCAAGCCGAGCTCGAGCCTAAAAATTTTCTAATGAGCCGAGCTCGAGCCTAGTAGATAAAGCTCTTAACGAGCCGAGCTCGAGCTGTAGCCTGAGTTTATTTAAGCGAGCCGAGCTTGAGCCTTAACGAGCTCGGGATCGGCTCGGATTGTTTACACCCCTACCCAGGTTAGTGGAATGCTCCTAGAAAAGATCTGATGGGCTTTAATTGTGAAACCCAGCTCGTCTTTGAGTTTGAGCTAACTAACTTGATCCAGTTCTTGTCCACTACGAACAAGGCCCAATTGCATGCCATGATTCTAATTTCTATCACCATGACTCTATCACACCATGACACCATGTCATGCATAAATGACAAAAATTTTGAGAAAAAAGAAAAACTTTGAGTTCGATTTACAATTGTTTTTAGCTAGCTAATATAATATGCAATTTAAAATTTGTGTAGAACTTGCAAAACCCACATGTTACGGTGGAGCAATACTATTAAAATCCATGCATTGCGGCCTAATTGTACTAATAAAAAAAATATGAAGTCATAACTGATCGGTTATATATATTGAAACTTAAATAAAAAACAATATTATGTCCCGTATATTTCAGTATAATAATTTTAGAAAAATAAAATTAATAGAAGAAAATCAAAGAAAAGTCAAAACGACATTGTGTGATACCGCGTGTTTACAACTTCATTACACACGTTGTGTTGCTGATATTAACGTGTTTAACTACAATAAGAAAAACGTATGAATTTAGGGAGACTTGCTTATGAAAACAAAACATAGATAAAAAAACTATATAACTAACATTTGTTAATTGGAGTTGGTCTCATTTTTCAAAATACCAACTTCTTACTTTCAGCTGATATAACAAAAAAGTATTATATTTTTTTAATTAATTAATGAAATTTATTAAGAAAAAAATATATTAAGAGTATAAAATTAAAATTTTAGAATCTTAAAAAAGTCAAAGTGACAGTTTATAGTTTTATGAGTTTTAAAAGATGAGAGGTGTTGGGTAAGTTTGATGTCAGGCGAGTCATGGGTTGAATCAGATGAATCGCGAGTCTTTAGTTTAGTCAAAGAAGCTAATTACATTCAGCATTTACTTTAAATTTTAGTATGTGTTTTTTTAATGTTTAATTAGCAAGTTAGTGGGTTAATTTAGTCTTTGTAGTGGGCCAGTATGCACGTTTCTAAAACGTGATTTAGTGTCAAATAGATTTTAAAAGGACATTAGTAGTTTAGGTTAATTAGTAGCTTTTGTTTATCGAATATGTAACCTCCGTTTTTAGCAACAGAAAGAGTTGAATGATAGTTTGTTCATTTGTTCTTGTTTCTGCACTACAAAATCAAGTCTGCAGGCTGTTGTTTGACTGCTACAACAGTGATTAGGGGCTGATTACCATCACTTGGTATCAGAGCCGGGGAAGATCGAATGTAGGAAGAAGATGATTCTGGATCTGCTCATGTAACCAGATCGAAAATCACAAGAGAACTTTTAATCACTAGCAAGAATGGCAGAAAATTCACGAGCCATAACAATCCGCGAACAAGGTAATATGCCGATTCAATGTCCGAAATTAACCGAATCTATACTTTGTGGTCGATTTTGATTGAAACAGTCCTAAGAGCATATGGTCTTTGGGAGGCAATAGACCCGGTCACGGGAGGTACGGTAGAGGATAAGAAAAATTATACCACAAAAGCCATAATCTTTCAAATCCTACCCGAAGATATCCTTCTACAAGTGGCAAAACACATGGACACGAAAGATGAAGGAGAACGCGACTATTAATGAGTTTTCGGGTAAAATTGGTGCTATTGTAGCTAAGTTCAAAAGTTTTGGTGCTAGGCTTGAAGAAGAAGTGATTGTGAGGAAGTTTCTCAATTCAATGCCAAAGAAGTACTTATCGATTGTAGCCCCTATCGAGCAATATTTGGATCTTGAAGTCATGTCCTTTAAAGAAGTTGTAGGGAGACTTAAAGCTTATGAAGCAAGGCTAAAAGCGATGATGAAAAAGATGAATCTCAAGGACAACTATTATTCACTATGGTGAACATGAAGATTAAGAATTATGGTAGAGGAAGAGGTCAAGGAAGGGGATTTGGTAGAGGTGAACGAGGACATGGAAGAGGCTCGGGTCGTGGAGATAAAAGCGGGTTTAGGTGTTATGAGTGTGGAGCATTTGGACACTTTGCAAATGAATGTACCAAATGGAAAGACAAAGAGAAAGAGCCTAATTTGATTGAGTTGGAAGAACCGGCACTACTTTGAAGCAAAGAACCACATTAAATTTACGAGGGTGATTGTTGGGTAAGTTTAATGTCAGGCAGGTCACGGGTTGAATCGGATGAATCACGGGTCTTTAGTCGAGTCTTAATCGAATCAAAGAAGCTGATTACATTCACCATTTAGTTAAATTTTAGTATTTTTTTTATGTTTAATTAGCAAGTTAGTGGATTTATTTAGTCTTTGTAGTGGGCCTTATGCACGTTTCTAGATAGTGATTTAGTGTCAAATGGGTTTTAAAAGGGCAGCACTAGTTTAGGTTAATTAGTAGCTTTTGTTTATCAAATATGCAATCCTTTGTTTTTAGCAATAGAAAGAGTTGAACGATAGTTTGTTCAACTGTTCTTGTTTCCGCACTACAAAATCAAGTCTGCAGGGTGTTGTTAGACTGCTGCAGCAGTGATTAGGGGCCTGATTACCAAGAACTGGTATGTGGCAAAATCAAGTCTCAGTTGATTCATTTACAGGTTCGTAGATGATATTCATTTGCTAAAACAAAAAAGAGATAAGATTGGTTGATCTATGTATTCATAATGACAATTTTGATAGTACTCTTAAGACCTTTCGAACAACTAACAACAAAAACTCAGTTCCGAATGAGTAACAGGATAACTCATGAAAATTAAATGAGACAGCCAATAAGAATAGAAATTGATGAGAGATTTCTTGTGAGATCTTTAGAAGGTTTTGTATATGCTTTTATTGAGTTATTGCATTTAGATTTTTTTGTGTATCTTAAGATTGAGTGTGATAACTGCGTACGAGGAATTACGTCATCAACGAATTGAGCACAGTTGATCGTTCTTAGAATCCACGTGGAGTTGACAATCGAAGTTATTATGGGATGATAGTATGTGAGAAATGATGAACATGGGCGAAAACCGCGTACAAAACGGAGTTATGGATGGTCCGGAATCGCAAAACGAAGTTTCTGTCGAAAAATGGAAAAAAATGGTCTTCGCGGTACGCGATGGAGAAGTTGAGGGTTCTTCGCGGTACGCGATGCTTGAAAATATCTGAGATTTCTCCGGATTTCTCCGCGGTACGCGAAGCTCACTTTTTGTTTCTCCGCGGTACGCGACGGATGGGGATGTCGCCAACTTGCTTAAAAAGGATCAGATTTCATCAGATCATCATCATCAAATTCTTTTTCTTCCAGCCGAAGACACCACCATCACCTTCGAAATTTTCACCATCCAACACATCCAATCTCTGTTTCGAAGCCTCTGGAACGTTTAGATCGCATATGGGAACGTTTATACGAGTCCAGATCATCTTTCTACCCGCAGAACTTCTCCAGATTAGGTAATGGTTCATTCTAACCTTCTATTTTGATAATGAATAATTAAAGCTTGTTTTTGAACGTCATGATATAGTTAGGGTTGTTGATTATTGCCTAGATGATGGCTAGGATTGATTTTTAATGACAAACTCGAACTGTTAATGGATAAATCCTTGTTTTGAGCCGTTGTAATGCCCGGTTTGCATGAAATCATAACAATGGTTATAATGGTTTAAACCATTTGGTTGTGACAATGTAGGTGATTAGTTTGATTAATCCTTGACATGCAACGTGAAAACCATGTGTTTCAAACTAATCACAGTCATTAACATACTCATTGGAACGATTATATGATGTTTTTGATAACAGTCAGATTAGTATGTTAAACATGGTTATTAAACCTATGCTAATACTACATTGTGATATTTCATGATATTCGGGTCATCAATAACAAGGATTGGTTATTCCTAAGCCATTAAACTGTCTAGAAACTGCTTAAGCATTATAATCAACAACATTAACTATTTGATTAATCTGAGATCATACTGATTAATCAAGGAGTGTCATCAACCTAGTATTAGGAATCTGAATCAGTATAGGTTCCTACATTATCATACATTGTATGATATTACATTAAAATATGTAATTAAATACTAAACATCGGGCTGATGACTGTTAAGGCAATGTCTTGGACATTGGACGTTCAAAACGATTTAATCAGCAAGTTAAAACATAAATAACATATCAAACATAAACTAATGCAGAATCTTATCATTAGCACCAGTTGCGTGTGTTTCTACAATTTGAGACATCAAGTGAGTTTCGTACAACCCCTTTTCTCTTTATTGTTTTATAAACATCGGGGTAATACTGCAAACTGTTTTCTGAACATATGATATGTATCACTGATATCTGTGTGATTTCATGTGACTTTTTGTGTGATTTCATGGGATTTTGCCGTTAGTATCTCTATCACAGTATCAAAAGTCCTCATCTCTTGAACTGTATCTAGTGAACCCATGTGGGGCCGAACAAGAATCATTGATAGTACTATTGGCTGACAACCCATTCGCTGGGAGGATTGCATCTCCCCTGGTGTGAATGTTTGATACCTGGTTACGAAACGCTTTCTTAATGTTAGTGATAGACATTAAGATTATGAGGCATTAAGATATTTACCGACGGGTAGTATCTTCGTGAACGAACAACTGTCCGAAAGGAACTAGATACGGGTCCCATGGTTATCATGAACTGAAACTTTGAGAACATACTTATCATATCATATTGTTTTTAAATGAACTGTCGAACTCACCAGCTTTGTGCTGACGTTTTAAACTCATCATTTTTGCAGGACAACGGTGACAACACAGCGAGGATGCACTTCACATAGTTGAACTTTAATGTAATATATTGTGTAATAAACTTAGTTGTAAGGTTGAATGAATTTACGAAACCCTTGTAATGTTATTTATCTTAAGTGAATCTGTGTGCTGTGATATCGGTTCAAGTAAGTCACACCTCATCTCTGAGACATCACCACTATGCTTCCGCAACCAATAGAATGAGACATATGACATCATCTCAGGTGACGAGAGGTGGGGGTGTGACATTGAGTATTATATAAAATTCGGTTTAGAAACGGACCAAATGCATCTCTCTTTTTGTTGTTTTCTTAATAGGCAACAATTTAAAGTTTTTATACTAACTTTGAATTTGAAATCGAGCCAAACCGAGAGCTCGTTTCTAAATCGAACCGAGTTTTAATTATTGTACGTGGCATTAATTAATATTGTCATTTTGAGTTTTATATCGTTATCAATTGCTAGTGGCATTAGTTAATTATTGTGACAATCTGGCCATGACTTAAAGTAAAGCCCACTGATAAAAAGGTTATTGAGAGGACAATTGACCTTGACTTTGCAAGATAATGGAGACTTTATGTGTCATTTTCAATCAAAATAGAATTATTAAACTAAAAATATCGACCAATTGTTATTTCGTTTTTAATAAAAGCAATATGAATGTTGGGTTGCTTCTTGTTTTGGCTTTGGTTCATTTGTGCTTCTCTGATCAAAATTCTTGTGATGCGTTATGCATGGACGATGACTCGATGAGTGACAAGCACTTGTCCGGTTCAAACACGGCCTCATAGATGAAGCAGATCGGGTTGGTGAGAAGAGCAACTGTTGTGACTTGTGACAACAAAGTAACAAACTAAAGTTTAAACTGGATTAAGGATACGAGAAAAAATCACCCCTTAAATGTATGTTAACAGAACTAGCTGGCTCTTGCGGTGCTATTTAACGTAGAATAAATTTGACATCATGGTCTCGCGTAAGAAAAAAAACTGAAAAAAAAGGTGTAAATATTTTTTTAATTGAAATGAAGAGTATTTTTTTTATGAAAGGTAAAGATATTCTACCCCTACTTATAAATTAATCCAAATAAAAATAGTTAGAAGACCGTAGCATTACAAATTACGAATTGGGCTAGGCTGCTTTTGCTTTACTTCTCAAGGACGACATATATAACGTATAATGCCTATAGGAAAAAAAAAGAACGCCTAAACTAGTGCCCAGCAATATTCATATTTCATAGATATGAAAATAGGATAACTACCTTAACATCAGGCATACCCTTAATTAGTTTGCTAAAACTAGCAAATATTTTAATACTAATCTCATCTCGGTTACCCGTCTCAAATGTTTCGGGTTTCGGTTTTACCCGTCAAGTTTGGGTAGACAATTGGACTTGACTTGGCAGGTAGATTTTTTGTAAAATTAGGTCCACACAAAAATTGATTTTCTAATTAATTGGTACAAGTTCACATATGGAGCCAGTATGAGTTTACTTGACTTTGAAAGATAATATGTTTACTTGGATTTTTAAGACTTCTAAACCGGTCCTTACGGAAAAACGAAAGGCACTTGTGACACCTAAATTAACTTACGATCGAGTATAAATTGAAGCTTCACATGCATCCTCTTGTAAACCAAAATTTAGCGACTGCTATTTCTTTTTCAATAAAAGCAATATGAGTGTTGGGTTTTCAATTTCTTATTTATCATCTAATTGTCACATGTGGTTGCTTTTTGCTTTAGCTTTGTTTCATTTGTGCTTCTCTGATCAAAAGTCTACTGATGCGTTATGCATGGAGGGTGAGAGACAAGCACTTATCCAGTTCAAGCACGGCCTCGTAGACGAAGCACATCGGCTTGCTTCTTGGGCTGGTGAGAAGAGCGACTGCTGTAAATGGGTTGGAATTGTTTGTGATAACATCACGGGCCATGTCCACGAGATTCATCTTCGTGGACTTGATGGTCATTGTGATGAAATACCTGACGACTCTTATAAGGAAATGAAAGAACTCGTTAAGCAGATGTTAGGAGGGTATTTAAGTCCATCATTGTTGGAGCTGAAGCAACTCAAGTATCTAGATTTGAGCTGTAATGATTTTAAATGGATCCCAATTCCAAGCTTCATAGGTTCTCTTGGAAACTTGAGGTATCTTAACATGTCTGCATCACACTTCGGTGGGATGATTCCTCCTCAAATTGGGAATATTTCAGAGCTACGTGTCCTTTCTCTTAGATATATGTATAAAACAAGCATGATGAAAATGCATTGGCTGTCAGGTCTTCGTTGGTTGCATCATTTGGATATGAGTGAGATAGACCTTAGCCAAGCTACTGATTGGTTTCAGGTGATTAACACCTTCCCTTCTTTGGTCGAACTGCATTTGTCTGGATGTCAACTCTCTGATATACATCCCCATGTTCCCAGTCTTAATCTAACGTCCCTTTCCCTGCTTGATCTTTCTTACAACCATTTTGTTTACACTTCTGTTCCACAATGGATTTTTAGTCTAACAAGCCTGGTTTCATTGGATTTAACTGAATGCAACTTTAACAACCCTCTTCCTAGTAATATTTATAGCTTCCGTAATATGACTTCTCTCGAGTCGCTTCACACCCGTTGGAATAATTTCATGAGTTCTCCGTTGGTATTAAAGCAATTGTCTGGTAACTTGAAATTTTTAGATATTAGTCTTTGTGGTGTTACGAGTTCAGCGCTTCATTCCCTCCATAACTTGACCTCTCTTCTTAGCCTTGACGTGTCTCGAAACCAACTCACCAAGGCAATAACTAATTCGTTTGGTAACCTTTGTAACTTGAGAGAGATTGATTTGTCATACAACAATTTCGGTAACATTGGTTTAACACACCTTCTCAAAAGTTTTTTCGATTGCAAATCACCGAGTTTGGAGTCATTATTTATATCACATTCAGGACTTTCTGGTCCAATTCCTAACTCCATCGGACGATTGTTATCGTTGAAGATGTTATATCTTTCAGGTAATATGCTGAACGGAAGCATTCCTAACTCGATCGGACAATTATCAAAGCTGGATACACTAGATTTTTCCAACAATTTGTTGACGGGTGCTGTGACAGAAGCTCACTTTGCTAAACTAGTGAGCTTGAAATATCTATCTGGACAAGGCAACAACCTAACCCTAAAACTGCAAGTTGCGAAATGGATTCCCCCTTTCCAGATACAACACTTGTATTTAAACTCTTGGGGTTTGGGGCCTGAGTTTCCATTATGGCTTCAATCGCAGAAGGATTTAAAAGAGCTGGACATAAGCAACACAGGCATTTCATCACCCATGCCTCCCGAGTCATTTTGGAGATCACTCCCCAATCTAACGTATTTAGACATGTCACAAAATCATTTTGGAGGTACATTAACTTTGTCTTTCCCTACAACACTTGATGCACTGGACCTAAGCTCTAACCAGTTTACAGGAAAGTTACCTTCTCTCTCCACTGGTTCATTAATACCTGTATTTTTGGATCTGTCAAATAATTCTTTTATGGGATCATTAAATCATTTTTTGTGTTTTAATGGTGTGGAAGAAGCACAATTTCTTTCTTTGGGATATAATCATTTGTCGGGTGTCATTCCCGAGTGCTGGAACAGTTGGTCGAGTTTGAGTGTCCTAATTCTGGAAAATAACAATTTATCTGGTGAGATTCCAAGGACATTAGGTTCTTTGTTGAACCTACAATGGTTGAATATGCATGGAAACAATATCTCTGGAAGCTTACCCTCTTCCCTAATGAACTTGTCATGGTTACGTATTCTTCAACTTGGCAAAAATGAACTTGTTGGAAGCATTCCACCATGGATTGGAACAAAACTCACCTTGTTAAGAATTCTCAACCTTAGGTCCAACAATTTAGACAGAAATATACCAGACGAACTATGTTATCTTTCATATATACAAATTATAGATCTTGCTAAAAATAATCTGTCGGGAATTATTCCGAGATGCTTCAACAACTTTAGCGTTCTTACGGGGATGATTTACTCAAATGATTTTGACATGATTTTGGGAGTGATGGCACCGTCTATTACTGCTAGTGATGCATTGGTGATGAAAGGACAAGAGTACACCTACAAATCATTGCTTAGACGAGTAACATTGTTGGACCTTTCAAGCAACAACTTTTTCGGACCCATCCCAAGTGAGCTTACATCCCTTCAAGAGTTGAAATCACTGAATTTATCAAGAAATCAATTGAGTGGAAGGATCCCGGAGAAGATAGGAGACATGAACGCACTTGAATCATTCGATTTATCAATAAACAACCTATCCGGGGAACTTCCCGTAAGCTTGTCTAGATTGAATTTCTTGAGTAGCTTCAATGTGTCCAGCAACAATTTCACAGGAAGAATTCCGGTTGGTACCCAGCTCCAGAGCTTCAATGAGTCTAGCTTTTTAGGTAACCAACTTTGTGGGGCTCCGCTAAGTGATCAATGTGCACCCAATGAATTACCAACTCGTACAACAAGACATGAAAACGAAGATGATGGATTAGAATGGGGGTTGATTATTAACATTGTGTTTGGATTTGTTATTGGATTTTGGATCATTTTGGCTCCGTTGATAGTTAGCACATCATGGAGGACTGCATATTTCCGTCTCATGAGTAGATTGATCATGGTATGATTTATGATGCATAAGTATTGTCACACTATAATTAGTGATGTTGTAATAAGTTTAATATTCTACTTGAAAATTTTAAAACTTTGTATTCAAGATGAGTATCCTATTAAATATGAACACCAGAACTACCATATTAAAAATAAACAAAAGAACTCATCATTGTATTACTATATATATAAACTCGTGCAACAATGTATTTCAAGAATTGTGAATAGGTGGGTGTAAAATACAAATAACTAGATGTAGCGTACGGTGGAATTTGAAGTTAAGGAAGAAGGATTGAATGTATTTCTATGTTAACTAATCAAAAGGGTAAATGTGTGAGTCATGCCATTGTCATTCCAGTAAAAAGACAAGTTGCGCACATGCAAATGGTGCACTTGCAAACTATGTAAGCAATGTCAAAATGATGTTGCAACCTAATAATTTAAGTAAATTAATTAATTAAATAAAAAGGGAGAAAAAGCAACTTAGTTAATTAGAAAAACACAAAATACAGGAGGTTTTGAGAATCAAACGTATAACCTCTCAACTCAAATCATGAAGTCTTGCTAGCTAGCTACAGAAAAAGGTTTTCACTATAAAGTTGAGAATAAAGATTCAAAATACTTTAATTGAGGCCAAAAAAAAAAGAAGAAAAAAAAAGTTGTATGTCACATGAATAATATCTATAACTTAACCTTTCAACTAAAAATAAAACAATTTTTCCAGCTTAACGAAGACAGCAAAATTATATGTTAAAGCCTAAATTATATTTTATGCAACTTATAACTCAAAATTGTAACATATTATATATTCTTAAATTTATTATTAGTTAAGTATTCAAGTGTACTATAGTCGTATAGTTATTTTGAGCTTTTCTTGTGATAAAAAGAAAAACAAAACAAAGCAAATATAAAAATATACATAATAAGTTTATGAAGTATCTTTCTTATATAATAAGGAAAAGCAAATATAAAAATTTTATATTTTGTACACGTATATATGAATACATTAAAAATAAAAAAGTTGGCTCAACTCAGCTCGGTTTGTAAACAAGTCAAGCCCGAGTCCGAGCCCATCTTTACTCACCTCAGTTTGTTTACAACTATATTCATTTCATTAATCAATCAAACATGGACAAATTAATCAGGACATTCCCAGATTGATCAAATTAGTATTTGCAATACCAATAGTTTTAGATAATTGGGTATTACAACGGCTTGTAAGACTGAGGTTTCGTATACATGTCATCAACAACAGCAGCAGCTGGTGAATTTTCGTAACAGAATTCGAAATCTGGTGGCCTGGTATTTATAGGCGAATTCTAAGCCTGGGTGCATAACCTAGCCCCAGCGTTTGGTGATGGATGGGGTTTGGAATGGTGTTTATATGGTTTTAATGTTTAATTTTAATGATATTTGAGTATGTAATTGCTTCGGTTTTGCTGGAGGCTCCAGCAGTTACGAAAATCAGGTTTTAAAATACGAATTTTAAGGGTTTTTGGCATTCCATCTTCACTCTAAACGCAAAGAGGCGGCTTGGGACTACCTTTGGGAAGCAAAATCAAAGCCAATTCATCATTCTAATCCATTCCATCACCAATCCATCATCCAATATGAAGATCCAAATCATGATTGAAGATCAATTCTTGAAGATGAGCGGCTAATTTCTTCGTGGTTTCCTCCGGGTGGAGGATTTTTGTAAGTAGATGATTTGATTTAGTTTACAATCTTGTTTGGGACATGCAATCTAAGCATTCGATGCTTTTTGCTAGTTGTTTTGATTATTTGATTGTAAAATATTGGATTTGATTTGAACCTTAATCATTGCTTTTCAATTCTTGAGAGTTCTAGTAATTAGGATATATTAAGTTGTGTTTTGGATTGATTAGATTCAATTGATGTTCTTGTGATAATCTTCCATTGTTTTACAATCAAAGCAAATGGTCCTTGTGTGTCACAATCAATTAATTCATACGTTCATGTCTATGTGAATTCCCAATTGAAAACTAAGTTCAACATCTATCTTTGAATCCAAATCCCGGAGGACTCATCTTGTTCATAATTATTTAAAAACCAATTTTAGTTAATTGCAATTGTCTTTTCAAGTTTAATAAACAAACCTTTCAATTGATTTTCCATTTGTTTTAGTTACTTAGTGATCATTACAAACACTTTCCACAGTACTCCTTGTGGTTCAACACCCGACTTACCCTATCTAATAAGGTAGCTGGGACTTGAGTTTTACTCTTATTTTTGACTGACAATTCGACATCGGTCATTTGGTGCGGGACGCTACGCCCGAACTTAGTGTTATGCATTCTTGCCACGTGTTGACACGTGGTGCCACGTGGCGTGTTCGAATGCGATGTGACTGGTTTCTTGTTTCACGATAACTTGAGCATACGAACTCCGTTTTACGCGCGGTTTTCGGCCACGTTCACGATTTATTGAAACCTTTCCAATGGTTATAATTTCAAGACATGAAAAGTTCAAAATATCTGATCTCTTATTTAACGCCAATTCGACTCAGTGTATCTTGCAATCGGAGCCACGTTTCATGATTTCGCTTACACTCATTCTCTTTATTTTCGAGTTATGATTCTAACCTGGAAATTGGGAATTGTCACAGTGCATATGAATGGGTGTGTTTCGTCCTGTTTTAGAAGGTCGAAATCACATGTTTATGGGTTGCGATCATCCTGGATTTAATCGGGTTTATTTGTGTAATTTCTTGTGATCAAGTATGTATTGTGTGTTTTTGATGGATGAATCAATTATGGTGTCAAGTGAATGCGTATGGAGTATGATGTGTGCGTGAACCAGGTTGGATGGTGCGTGAGATCTGCATCATAAGAATAGGGGATTCAAAGTGGGCGTGAATTGTATTGATAATTGAAAGTGGAAGTGTGATGGCATGTATTGTGTGTGTGAGTATGAATTTACATGTATGGATGCATGCATATATATATTGATTTGTATGTTGGCATGATATATATATATATATATATAAAACATGTGTATGATCCATGAAACATACATAAACTCAACATGGTAGCGTCAAACCTTAAATCAAACCTAAACATGGTCGTTTCAAGGTTATGGTCCAAAAGTGTTTTTTCTTAAACATTAAGCTTTTATGTTCCATGTCCCTCCAATGCTCTTTAATGTTAATTTTGATCCATAGACCCGTGCCGAAGTCCGTTAGTTTATATGCCATATATAGTTAAGTATCTATTAATGTATGAATGGAATGTGTGGGTTCTTGAGTCATTCACAGTTGTGTGATCCGAGTATTGCAACCAGGTGAGTTTCTTGACGTCCTCTCTTAAATGATTTTAATGTTTTAGGGTTTATATACATGTTATGGTTTATTTATATAAGGATGCTATGATACTTTTGTAAAATAAAAGTCATGTTATATAATATTTTATAAGTTACGTTATACTATGTTTACATTAAAATAGTAATAACAATAGCTTGGGACGTATTTAAAATATGTTCATGTATGATATTCTATGTGAAGCGTTTAGTATGAATTACTGTATTAAACTGAATGTGTTACGTGATTATGGTTGTGCACGAGTTGGCTCATTACACAAAGTCTTATTATAGGGAAGAAGTAACATATAGTTTGACTAAAGAGGAAGTCCTCTATACAGGGCAACTATTACGCAGAGTCTTTCTATAGGGAAAAAGTAAGCTATAGTTTGACTAAACAAGGAAGTCCTCTATACGGGGCAACTGTTGAGCCTGCAATTTTTCACTTAATAATTAGGGATATGTCAGAATCTAGAATTATTCCGGATATTTAGGGATATTTACATATATTGATTTACCTATACTGATGACTTATTTAACGAAGGTTAATTATAAATATTGATTAATATTTATATTATCGAAACGGTCTCTTAATTTTTGAAAAAGTCAACAAGTAAACAAAAACTATATTTCCTATTTTGCCGGATATGGGAGAGAAACGTGGACGAGTTGAAGAAAATCACAACAACGACTTGATTGAGTGAGTCTGGGCATAGTCGAGAATGGAGCAGGGAAAGCAGAACTACTCTTTTCACCGTTGTAACTCATGTTGTACTATAAAATGAGGCATTTGATCGATCTAGGGACACATCGTTTATCACACATCTGATTACTTTTGCATCACTCACAACATTCGAAGCTCTGTAACATTTAGAAATCGATCATTTGTGCTCTCTCTTTGTACTTTCCTAGTATAAATTTCATTTGTTGAGCTGTATATTTCATTTCATATTTATAATATCCCTAAGGATACTTAGGGATAATTTTATCGCAGCTTACTTGCAAACTGTTTTTCTGATTATAAAGCACCACACTTTACTAATTCAATTTTGCTAAAAATTAATCTTGTTAATTTTTACCCAAAACAACAACTATGAGGAACTCCTCTAATAGAACCATGAGTTAGTGTTTGGTTGTTCGAGACAATTATGGAACTTGAATAAACTATGTGTGCTAATTTTCTGTATTCATGTTAAGTATTATGTGATGATATGATCCTGAAAAGGTTAAGATTTTAAAAAGATTTATTTATTTTTAAAACTAGAACTCACTCAGCAACGTTGACTTTTACATGTATATCAGACTCATTGCAGGTTAGATTGATAACAAAGACTCTTGGCTGACTAGTGAAGCTACCTACACCCTAAAGACTGGTATTCCTATCTATAAGTTTTGTGATTTATTTTTAGATTTATCGAATTTTTGATTATGGATTATGTATTAAACATTTAGACTTTTTGTTGCATTACTTAAGACATTGTTTCCACTGGTATGTGAAGTACTTTTTAGTTTAAGAATTATGTTTATGCTATGAATGTCCAACAATATGACCTCCTAGGTTTGGAGTCCTACATTGCATTCAAGTTTTAATGGTTTATACCCTACATGCTTAAAAATGTCAACTATAAAGTTGTTGGGCTCCCGAATTATGATTTAATTAAAGTTACATATAATATGTCTCATTGTATTGTCATGTGTATCATGAAATGAGAGTTATATGCTATAAATAAACATGAGATCATAACCCAAGATAATATAATATGTCTAAGGTTTGATTTTTAATTGATTATTAATTGTGTGATTCACAAGATAATATATACAACACATGTGACTTGGGAGCCCTCACAAATACATCCAACACTTATTAATTGTAACCAAACATTATACAAAGTATATTCATCTAGTTACCCAAAACTTGGTGCTAGTTGGCGGAACTAATCCTAGATGAGAGTTGCCAACCTTGAATAGTACTATCAAATACTTATCCAACATCTCGTCTCATTAGTTTACTAATTATGGTAATTATAACATGGCCTTACAGGTAATAACTGAGTCAACTAATGAGACTTTAGGAGTTTTAGAATATCAAAAAATTAATTCAAAACATATACACAACATATAATGTTTTGAAATTTTTTTTTTGAATAGAATGTTTTTATACTCTGAATTAAAATACAAAACAGTAAATGAGATTACGAAACTCACATTACAGTGGACAAGTTAGTATTTCTTGTTCACAAGTTGGCACCCAATAACACTAATCATGAGAAGATACAAATATAGCAAACAGTTTCCCCTTATTGTATAGTGAATAATAAGTTATGTTAAAACTTTTACTCTCCTTACCTTGATTATGTAAATTTACCAACCAAAAACTTAACTTTCATTGATTAGAAGATGAAAATATCGGCTTGAAACAAAATTGGCATTTGCCTAAAAAAGGGGGGGGGGGGGGGGAGAGGATGAGGAAGGGGTGGGCAACAGTCCGGGTTGGCGGGATGTAGAAGTAGGATGCTGTTTAGGCTGCCAAGGTTTGGAGGATGGGTGGGAGTGGGTAAGGTAAGCGGTAGTGGGTTGATGGATGAGTGGTGGTGGGGTTGAAGGTGTTTGAAGGAGGGAAAGTTCATGATTGATGAGTTTCTCATGCAATTCATGAAAGGAGATGGGAACATCACAGGCATGTATGGCAGCAATAACGGGTTTGTATGAGGATTGGTTAAGGCCATTGAGAACAATGTCGGTGAAGTCCTTGTAATCAAGTTTCTTTCCGAGGATGGCTAACTCATCGACAAGGGTTTTGACAGACTGCATATAGTCGGTGATGGATTGGTCGGGAGTTTTGGAGGAATGTTTGAGGCGATGTTGCAATTGTTTAATGTGTCCCCAGGAAGGAGAAGCATAGGTGTTCGAAGGGATCTTCCATGCTTCAAAGGAGGAAGTTGCATTGGTGATGAGGGGGACAATGGGGGGTGAGAGGCTGCCGACTAAGACACCAAATAGGAGCCGGTCTTGGTGAAACCATAGGTTGTAATCGGGGTGAGGGGTTTGCTGTCCAGAGGCATCGATGGTGGGAGGAGGTGGGGGATAAGATCCATCGATGTATTTGTAGAGGTCAAGACCATGTAAGATGGCTTCGACTTGTGTTTTCTAGCCAAGGTAGTTATTGGAGAGGAGTTTTAAGGAGGAGGGAAGATTAACAACGGTGAGGGATGGGGTAACAAGTGGAATGGTGGTGATGACGGGATTGTCAACAGAGGATTCGGTGGACATGGTGGGAGAAGAAAATAAAGAAGACGACGGCTGACGTTATGCGGCTAAACCAAAACGAAAGGGAGAAGGGAAGGCGGCGACGGCTGGTGTGGTGTTAGGTATACCAAGGTGGAGGCCCTAGCTGATACCATGTAAATTTACCAACCAAAAACTTAACTTTCATTGAATAGAAGATGAAAATGTATACACACAAAAGATCCTATAATGATGGATTTGTAACAACCTAAACAATTTGAAAAAGAAAAACTATAAATAAAAGAAAAGATAATATTTAAATAATAAAATAAAACTATCGTTTAATAGATTCTAGTTTGTTGTCATTATTCAACCATGTGGATTTTGTTTGAAACACATAACATTAACGATACATTTTAAAGTGCCGTATATGATGTTAGTGTTCCTTTTGCATTTTAAAACTACTTTTGTAAAAGAACAAAACCTTTAACCTTTTTAAGGTGTGTTGTATGATGTTATGTCATTTTAAGTTAACCCTTGGACTTATCAAATATTTTTATTTGACCAGGGTTTTTCACAACTTTTATTCACATATATTAACATCTTTTGGGTAACCATAAAACAATTGTATATGCTGGGCACATCTAATTTGTGTCGGCTTTTGAAGGTTGAATCATATCCTCAATTAAATTGAATGAGGTTAGTGAGATTTGACAGAGGATACATAATGCTAACTTGTTGACATAAGAATCGGGTTATTTAGATGAAAGTGAATGAGTAAGATTTCTTAAAGTCGATTAAAAAATTTGGCAGAACAACGAAATCATTAATATTCTAGTGGACTTGTCTTGTGTTGACTTGTTTGGATGTCAAACCTCCATAGAAATTAGAAGGACCAATTTTAAATAAAATCTAACATATTAAATAAAATTTAGACATAAGAATTGTTAAAAATAGAACTTCAATTTTATAGTTCTTTATTTATTTAGTTGATTAAGTTGGTTGTTTTTCTTGTTTGAGTTTTTGTTATGTTAGTTAAGGTGGTTAATAAAGAGCTGTTGGACTGATTAATAATGGGCTGAAGCAGTGGGCTGAAGCTAATAGCAGTGGGCTTAAAAGACTGATAGCAGTGGGCTTAAAAGACTTTGCTGGGCTTGAAAGGCTCGTTTGATGATGCAAGAAGTATTTGTGGGTTAGAAGCAGATAGATACGACTGAGAGCATCTGTACGTTTGAGTTCTTGGGGTTTTGTTTCTCTTGTTGTTCTCAAGAGGTTGTTTCTTTTACACACATATGTGTGTGTTTTACCTATTGTGAGTGATTTGTTGTTCAGATTTGAGTTTGTTTCTCGATTCTTGTTATTCTAAATCGATATTGTGTTTTGTTGTGATTGAGTGTTTGGATCTTATTTTTTGACAAGAATCACTTAATTTTAATAAAAAATTTTGTAATTTACGTTGAAATGGAGTTGAATAAAATTTCTGACTAGAGTGCTAAGAGATTTATATATCGATTTTTTTACGTAATTCTTGTTCTTTCAAAAATACTTCTATTTTGCAATTTTTTATGTTGATTATGATGATATTTTTAATAGCGTATTTTGTGTATATTATGGCTTGTAGACATGCAAAAAAGCGAGTTTTCGTAACTTAACCGGTTAGAATCACAAGATCTAGCCATTAACGGTTAACCATTTTTTTTTCTCAAAAAAGTAGTAGTTTAACCAAAATCTAGCCTTAATCAGTTAAATTTACTTATTTTATGAATAATTTATCAAGAATTATGAATTTCTTCATATACCCAGAATAATTTTTTTCTGGTAATCAATAATTTTGATGATTATATAGTTCTTGAACAGGAACTACGAAGATTAGAAAGCAGATGGCTACACTAGGGGATATTGGGCTTGCAGCAGCCCTTAATATTATCACAACTTTGATTTTTTTGATTGTTTTTGCTATTTTGAGGTCTTAGGCTTTTAGTGATAGGGTTTATTTCCCTGAATTGTATCTTAAAGGTTTAAGATTAAGCTTTAGAAACATTTGGTACATTTGTAAGCAATTATGTGAATTTGGATTATTGGTTCCTTAATTGGATGGCACTATGAACACTAAAAATGCCTTAACCCAAGATCATTGATCTTGCCGTATTGGATTCTACATATGGCTTTAATCGAGCCGAGTCGAGCCAGGCCTGGCTCTAGCTCGGCTCGTGGATTTTCGAGCCAAGCCGAAATTTCTTTCGAGCCAAAAATCTGACTCCAGCTCGGATCGTAAAAAGCCTCGAGCTCGCTCACGAGCCAACTCGTTTTTTTTCCTCCACTTTACACACACACACACATATATATATATATATATATATATATGGGATGGTTTGAATGTTAATCCTTTCTTATTGCGATAACCGAATAATTACATCTTATTATTTTGGGACCCGCGTTAAAGTAAATCTAAAGGTGTAGGTTTTTCCTTATTTTTTTTATTAATGTAAGTGAGCCCTACATTAATTTAAATAAGAAAAAAGAAAAAACCTCATCTTTAGATTTACTTTAATGTGGGCTCCAAAGTAATAAGATGTAGTTATTCGGTTAACGCAATAAGAAAAATGTATAATATATATGTATGTGTGTGTAATATAATATATGTGTGTGAATATATAATATACATATGTATATATATATATTAAAAATCGAGCCGAGTCGAGCCATGAGCCGAGCTCCAGCCTACCCAACCCTGGCTCCAGCTCGGCTCGTTTTTAACTAGTTTTTTTCAAGCCGAGCCTTTTTCGAGCCAAGCCTTTTGTCGACCGAGCCGCGAGCTTTTTGAACAACCAGATTTACTTGGCAGGGTATGCCACTTTCCTCTTATTTATTTGGTAAAACCATTTTGAATTTTAATTAAGATTTACTTATTTCCTAAAGAATGTATAGCATCTGTTCATTAAACAATAGTGCCTCAAACGTCTAATCATTAACCGAAAAAAAGTATATCTATTTCCTTATAATTGATTACTTTTTATACCTATATTGCAAATTCTCTAACCATGATTTTAATTGGAAACTTAAACACTGCTAAACCACTTGAAAACCTGATTCTGCTTCATTTAAATAAATATGAATTTAATCGGTTAATTGATCAAACTTGCTTTTACCTAGAAGCCAAACTAGATACGACTATGTTCCCAATAGTGGTATTTGAGTCACACTTACAACATGTAAATTAATACTTTTCAAGTTAGAAACAGGTTAAAAGATCACAAACTTTAAAATTAATTTAAAGTTTTTGATTTGAAAGTTTTTGGGCAAGTCAAAAAAAAATTAAATACCCAAAGATAGGCGGTATGATTGTATGTGATTATGTGAACATGTAAATCAAGTCTTTCATATGTTTGTTGGTTGTTTGAATTTTGGTTTTTCTTTGTTATGATTTGGCCCATTTGTTACGATTACATGCAATAGTTTGACAACAAACTAAATTAAGGTCTAAACAGAAATAAGGATACGAGAAACATATGCCTGGCAAAATAGGCGGGTTGGGTCGGGTTGGGTAACGGGTCAGGATGGGTTTGGGTCAGGATGTGTGTAAGTTAGAACGAGTTTTAAGCAAAATGAGTTTGGGTCTAAATGGATTGTTCTTAAAAAACATCAATTTAATTTAACTTAAGATGTGTTATAAGTAAACAAATAGTCAATTTAGATAATTTTTAGTGATTTTCTCATCAAATATATTATTAATCATTCTTAAATGTTTGAATCCATTGCATTTACATGCTTTTTTGGTTACCCGTCTTGACCCGCATTGTGTTTAAGTGCTACCCATCTCAACCCATTCAATATTATAATGTTACCCATTTCAACCCATTATACTACAATTCTTTACCCAAACAAACTCATTTCCTTTAACATGGGCAAAAATTCCCACATCTAGATAAACATCACCCCATACATGTATGCTAACAGAACTAGCTGGCTTAGAGGTGCGCATTGCGGTACTATTTAACGTAACACAAATTTGGGATCATTGCCTTGTGTCAGAAAAAACTCAAAAAAAAAAGGGCTTAAATAGTTTTTTAATTGAAATGAAGAATATATTTTTTAAATAGTTTTTTTTTTACCTTTTGATGGAGATTGAACCCGTGATCTCCTCATCTAAAACATAAAACCTCTATAAAATAGGTTACTCACACATTAGTAGATAAAAATAGTTAGATTACCATACCTTAATTTGTAAAAAAAAACAAAACAAAATTGTCAGCAGAGAAAATCGAACCAATTACCCGAGAAAGGGAAGACATATATAACGTACAATGCTTATAGAAAAAATTAAATAAATAAAAGGCTTAAACTAGTACCCAACAATATTCATATTTTATAGATATGAAAATAGAATAACATTTTACTATAGTATCATAATATCATTAATTAGAATAGAGGAGAGATAACATAGATGGCTGAAATTCAATACTCATTTGGAGCAATTTTCCTTGACGGCCACCTACCAGGTTGCTTGCAACTGTGATATACATGTTCCTCTCGTTTAGTCGGGTATTAGGGGACCCGGGGTTTACCAGACAAGAGGGTTATCTCATCTCGGTTACCCGCCTTAAATGTTTCGGGTTTCGGTTTTACCCGTCAAGTTTGGGCAGACAATTGGACTTGACTTGGCTGGTAGATTTTTTGTAAAATTAGGTCCACAGAAAAATTGATTTTCTAATTAATTGGTACAAGTTCACAAATGGAGACAGTATGAGTTTACTTGACTTTGAAAGAGAATATGTTTGTATGGACATGAAAATTTGGCAACTCACTTGGGCCAAATTAATGGACATAAATCGGTCTTTTATCTTATCAAATTCCAAACTCTATTATTTACACTCCACCCGTTTACGGAAAAACGAAAGGTACTCGTGACAACTATATTAGCTTACGAGTATAAATTGAAGCTTCATATGCATCCTCTTGTAAACCAAAAATCGAGCGACTGCTATTTCATTTTCAACAAAAGCAATATGAGTGTTGGGTTTTCAATTTCTTATTTATCATCTAATTGTCACCTGTGGTTGCTTCTGGTTTTCGCTTTGTTTCATTTGCGCTTCTCTAATCAAAAGTCTCCCGATGCGTTATGCATGGAGGGTGAGAGACAAGCACTTATTCAAATCAAGCGACTTGTTTAAAGAAATGCAGTTGGGTAGGAATTGTTTGCGATAACATCACTGGCCATGTTCATGAGATTCATCTTCCTGGACCTGATTTAAGAAATGCAGTCTCTTTTAAGAAAGTGATAGAACTCGTTAAGCAGATGTTAGGAGGGCATTTAAGTTCATCCTTGTTGGAGCTGAAGCAACTCGAGTATCTAGATTTGAGCTACAATGATTTTAAAGGGATCCAAATTCCAGGCTTCATAGGTTCTCTTGGAAACTTGAGGTATCTTAACCTGTCTGAATCAAACTTTGGTGGGATGATTCCTCCTCAAATTGGGAATATTTCAGAGCTACGTGTTCTTTCTCTTGGAAATTTGTATGGAAGCATGATGAAAATGCAGTGGTTGTCAGGTCTTCGTTGGTTGCGTCATTTGGATATGAGTGTGACAGACCTTAGCAAAGCTACAGATTGGTTTCAGGTGATTAACACCCTCCCTTCTTTGGTCGAACTACATTTGTCTTATTGTCAACTCTCGGACATACATCCCCATGTTCCCAGTCTTAATCTAACGTCCCTTTCCCTGCTTGATATTTCTGAAAACCATTTTGTTAACACTTCTATTCCATTGTGGGTTTTCAGTCTAACAAGCCTTGTATCATTGGATTTAAGTTATTGCTACTTTAACAACCCTCTTCCTAGTAATATTTATAGCTTCCGTAATCTGACTTCTCTGGAGTCGCTTTTCATCCGTATGAATTATTTTATGAATTTTCCGTTGGTATCAAAACAATTGTCTGGTAACTCGAAATCAGTTTTAGTTATTAGTAACTTGAGTAACTTGAAATTTTTAGATATTAGTCAATGTGGTCTTTCGAGTTCAGGGCTTCATTCTTTTCATAACTTGACCTCTCTTCTTAGCCTTGACGTGTCTGGAAACCAACTCACCAAGGCAATACCTAATTCGTTTGGTAACCTTTGTAACTTGAGAGATCTTGATTTGGATTTTAACAATTTTGATAAAATTGATTTATCACACCTTCTTAAAGGTCTTTTCGATTGCAAATCACCGAGTTTGGAGTCATTATTTATATTTGCATCAAGACTTTCTGGTCCAATTCCTGACTCCATCGGACGATTGACATCGTTGAAGACGTTATATCTTCTTGGTAATATGCTGAACGGAAGCATTCCTGACTCGATCGGAAAATTATCATCGCTCGAGGTGTTGTCTCTTGATAAGAACCAACTCAGCGGTAGCCTTCCTGTTAGCCTCAGTCAACTTTCAAAGCTGATTGAATTAGATATTTCCGGCAATTTGTTGACGGGTGCTGTGACAGAGGCTCATTTTGCTAAACTTGTGAGCTTGAAATATCTAATTGGAGAAGGAAACAACCTAACCCTAAAACTGCAAGTTGCGAACTGGATTCCCCCTTTCCAGATACAATACTTGTATTTGAACTCTTGGGGTTTGGGGCCTGAGTTTCCCTTATGGCTTCAATCGCAGAAGAATTTAAAAGAGCTGAACATAAGCAACACAGACATTTCATCACCCATGCCTCCCGAGTCATTTTGGAGATCATTCCCCAATCTAACTTATTTAGACATGTCGCAAAATCATTTTGGAGGTACATTAACTTTGTTTTTTCCTATAACACTTCATGTACTGGACCTAAGCTCTAACCAGTTTACAGGAACTTTACCTTCTCTCTCCACTGGTTCATTAATACCCGTATTTTTGGATCTTTCAAATAATTATTTTATGGGATCATTACATCATTTTTTGTGTTTTAATGGTGTGGAAGAAACACAATTTCTTTCTTTGGGATATAATCATTTGTCGGGTGTCATTCCTGAGTGTTGGAACAAATGGTCAAGTTTGAGAGTCCTAATTCTGGAAAATAACAATTTATCCGGTGAGATTCCAAGAACATTATGTTCTTTGTTGGACCTAACTTGGTTGAACATGCACCGGAACAAGATCTCCGGAAGATTATCCTCTTCCCTAATTAACTTGTCATCACTAAGAATTCTTCAACTTAGGTCCAACAATTTGGATGGAATTATTCCTAACAAACTCTGTTATCTATCATATATGCAGATTATAGATCTTGCTGAAAATAATTTGTCAGGAAATATTCCAAGATGCTTCAACAACTTTAGCATTCTTACTAGGATAACTGAATCAATCAATAATTTTCACATCTTTTTGGAAACGACACAACCAGGTATTATTGCTAGTGATACACTAGTGATGAAAGGACAAGAGTACACCTACAAATCAATTCTTAGACTAATGACATTGTTAGACCTTTCGAGCAACAACTTTTCCGGACCCATACCAAGTGAGCTTACAACCCTTCAAAATTTGAAATCTCTGAATTTATCAAGAAATCAATTGAGTGGAAGGATCCCGAAGAAGATAGGAGACATGAACACACTTGAGTCATTCGATTTATCAATAAACAACCTATCTGGGGAACTTCCCGTAAGCTTGTCTAGATTGAATTTCTTGAGTAGCTTCAATGTGTCCTGCAACAATTTCACAGGAAGAATTCCAGTTAGTACTCAGCTCCATAGCTTTAATGAGTCTAGCTTTTTAGGTAACCAACTATGTGGTGATCCATTAAATGATCTTTGTGTACCCACTAAAGAACCACCTCATTCAACAAGATATGAAAAAGAAGACGATGGATTAGAATGGGGTTGATTATTAACATTGTGCTTGGATTTGTTATTGGATTTTGGATTGCTTTGGCTCCATTGATACTTAGCACATCATGGAGGACTTCATATTTTCGTCTCATGAGTAAATTGATCAAGGTATGATTTATGATGCATAAGTATTGTCACACTATAATTAGTGATGTTGTAATAGATTTAATATTCTACTTTAAAAATTTAAAACTTTGTATTCAAGATGAATATCCTATTAAATATGAACAGTGGAACTACCTTATTAAACATCAACAAAAGAACTCGTCATTGTAATATTGTATATGACCTCGTGCAATAATGTATTAAAAGAATTGCGAACGGGTTGATTGTAAATTATAACACAACCAAATGTAGCGTACGGTGGAAGTTGAAGTTAAGGAAGAAGAATTGGATGTAAATTAATGTTAACTAATCAAAAGGGTGAATGTGTGGGTCATGTCTATAACTAGTGGGTTACCCGCGTTGCCACAGGTATTCCGTCACGATTCCGTTTATTAAGACTTATATATGTGTTGTCGCTACGACGTAAAGCCTTAATGGGTATCCATTGTAAATGTGTCTGCTATGACGATATGAGTATTCGATTATGATAGCGTTAAGATTTTAGAATATATATTTTTGGTCAAACTATTTTAGTATTTTTTTTCAAAAAAAAAAAGGCAAATATTTGTTTGTTGAAGTTGAAATAGGGGGTTACCTGACATGTTGCGGTGTTAACCATAAATTAAATAGGAAAAAACATAATCTCAAATATCAAACTGGGATTAAATAAAAGTTTATCATTTTATCGTAAAACACAAAAATCTTGAAAATAAATCATAACTCGTAAAGAACACAAGTTTTAAAAATAACTGTAAAAAATAAAACGGTCAACCGTGATAACATCATCACGAATCGTAAAGCATAAAAGTTTTAAAAATAAGAGAAAAAATAAAAATAGTTTAAAATTTGTGTCTCGTAAAAAATGATTAAGTTATATTGCAATGACGCAGTTACACGCAATACATCTTAAAACAGTAAATCAAATCATCACAAAAGTGTATTTATAATTCATTGTATAATTATCATTTAAGTAATAATATATATTATATATTATATCACAATTTCAAACCGCGTAAAAATATTACAATGGCTAAAAATTTATGGCTACCAACATGATTTCTATTGTAAATTATTAAAATTTATCACGATATATCACGGGTAGGGTTGGTCCAAAAATATTGTATGTGTAAAAATATTTGAAGCTTGTTTCTCAAGGCAAAATGTGCTCCAAATCTCAGCATCAGTAAATCTTGTGTCATGATCATTCTTCCTATGTTCATGCCTTTGACGTTCCATTGCTGACTCAAAGTGGGTATAAAATTCCATAAAAGTTGCATTCCGGTTACAAAATTGATTAAAGAAATGATTTTCACTCTCTGCTCTTGAGGTGGTACGCATAAGTCCAGACAACTCTTCATCCTTGTAATATGCAGGTATCCAATCTCTTCTAATGTTATAAATATCACCCAACCAAGGATGATCACTTAACCCAAATTCAGAAAGGATCATATGCCATTCCATTTCAAATTCCTCAACTGTAATGTAATCTGTCCATACAATATTAGATAATTTCTTTTTGAAATCCGTTAAATTACACATAGATGCTCCAACCTACAAAAACACAATTAATAAAGACACAAAATTTGAGTCAGTTAATAAAGACACATTGATAGAAGGCACAAATATTAAAAATACACAATTAACAAAAGACACAATTAACAAAAGACACAATTAACAAAAGACACAATAAATATGTTATGTTACCTTTGTAGTCAATTTCTCCCATATATGCCACATACACAATCTGTGACGACTATTAGGGCAAACATCTAAAATGGCACGCCTCATGCAGCATCTTGATCGGTAACAAAAACTCTAGGTGCAAAACCAAATGCCTCAACAAATTTTTCCAATAACCATCTATATGAATCAGCAGTTTCAGATCCAAGAAGAGCAGCACCAAATGTAACATTCCTATTGTGATTATCAATGCCAGTAAAAGGAACAAAAACCATATCATACCTAAAAAACACAATGGTAAACATAACACAATCAACAAAAATAACACAACAAACTAAAGAAAATAATAACACAATGATGTTATTTAGCATACTTGTTTGTTCTATACGTTGCATCAAATGCTACTACATCACCAAATACAGAGTAATTATTCTTCGAATCCTCATCAGCCCAAAACAACGATGCTATTGATCTATCTTCTCTGATACTATACTCAAATGAAAAATTAGGAAGATACTCTTTTTTCCTGCTCAAACGTTGAATGATCATTTCTGCATCATATTCACCAATATATTCATTAAAATCCCTTTTATAATTCTTAAAGTCAGCCTTCGTTGCCCCAACTTCTGCATAACCACCATATAAACTTTTCAAAATATTAAAAGCTCTTACAGGACCGATATTTATAGAAGTCAAAGATTGAATTGCATTCTCTTTTACATGATCAACCCTTCTTGCAGCAGTTAAAAATTGGACATCTTCTTTTCCAACAAAAGCATGATTATGCAATTCCTCAAAATGATATATCCTGTACTTATTTTCATTATTCAACTGCAACTTAATGTGTGCATTGCATCCACATCTTCTAGATGCTCTCCTACGTTTTGATCGAATCTTATTTTCATCAGTTGAACTATTAACTAGTTTATCTTCTCTAAAACCCTCCTTAGTACAAACAAAATACTTCAACTTGATAATACCACAATGTTTGTATTCCATGTTTTTCCTAACTGAGAAACCACTAGCAATAGCATACTTTTGATAAAAAGAAAACGCATGATCAATGGAATCAAATAACATGCCTACAGAAGGTTTTAGTGACTGGTTACAGTCAGGCCTATAATAAGATCTACCACCTGGTGATACATCTTGTTGACCAACTTCTTTGTATGTTTGAAAATCTACATAAATTAAACAAAACCAGTTAACATTTCACACATTAACAAACAAAATTATGTAAGACACAATTATATAAGACACAATTACATAAAAACAAACAGTAGTATTTGAGACATTAAACACAATCATGTTTGATAGACAATAATAATCTTAATATCTTATACTACTGATCTATAAAATGTAATACACATTAAAACACAAAACACAACATATACAATTGACACAATACACAAAACCATATATAATAAACACAATACACATAACAATGATATCAAAAAACAAGAAGTACACATATAATGAAACTAGATAACACATATACTAATTGAAAACAATACAATTAATAATAGACAATCAACAATCACAGTAAAATAATATAAAGACACAATTATAAAAGACACAATTATGTAAAAGACACAATTTGAATTGAAACTATACACAATCATGTATAATAACACAAAATACTGTTATTTACATCACATACTACATATATGTACAAAGTAATACACATTATAACACAAATACAACATACATAATTGACACAATTGACAAAATCATGTATAATATACACAATACACATAACGATGCTCCTAAAAAATAAGATTACACGTATAATGAAACTAAATCACGCATATAATCATTGAAAACAATAAAATCAATCAAAAAAACCAATAATAACATGAAAAATAAAGAATTCGTACTCATTTAAACATAAATAGATGAAATCCTGTTTTAGCGCCAAATTGATGAGACAATGTATAATGTGAACAACAGATTGCAACGAAATTACAGATTTCACGATATCAATCGAAGAAGAAATCGAGTAATTGATCAATTCATGGAAGAAATTGGTCGATTGATTGAAGCCGCATGCATGAAATCAAAAAAACGAACATCAGGTCTCCATAACTAACCCTATTTTCTTTTATCTGCAAAATCCCTAAACTACCCTTAATTAACAACATTTAATCTGCCACATGGCAGTCATCCATTGCTTCTTAGACTTCTTAGGTTTAATCCCCTATTTAGCTGATCCCTTTCCATCACGGGTAATAGCCATTTTTGAACATTCAATGTACTATTTGGATAGAGAAATACAGAGTTGATTATATATTTTAATATTATATTATTATTATTATTATTATCATTATAATATTATAATATATTTTAATATTTAAATATTAATATTATTTTAATATTATAATATATTTTAATAATATAATCTAATATTATTATTATAATATTAATATTTTTTAATTATTATAATATTATTATTAATATTATATTATTTATTATAACAATATATTTTAATCATTTTATCGCTATAAAATGAATCTATCATGATATATCGCGAGTATTACTATTTTATATTAATATTATATTATAATTATAATTCTATAATATTTTTATGATAATAATAATATATTTTAATATTATTATATTATTTATATTATATTATTATTATTATTATTTTAATATAATAATATATTGTACTATTATAATATATTTTAATATTTTTATATTATTATTATTTTAATATCATAATATATTTTAATATTATAATATATCTTAAAATTATAATATTATTATTATAATACTAATATTTTTAAATTATTATAATAATATTATTAATATTAGATTACTAATTATAATAATATTTTTTAATCATTTTATCGCGATAAAATGAATTTATCATGATATATCGTGAAAATCACTATAATATTATTATTATATTATTATATAACTATTATAATATATTTT
Source organism: Mikania micrantha (assembly GCA_009363875.1). Classification (NCBI taxonomy): domain Eukaryota; kingdom Viridiplantae; phylum Streptophyta; class Magnoliopsida; order Asterales; family Asteraceae; genus Mikania; species Mikania micrantha. Next base: position 52,517,852 of record CM018685.1, on the reverse strand, counting down.
AATATTTTAATCATATATTTTAATAATATCATATAATTATAATTTTATAATATTTTAAATAAAATAATAATATATTTTAATATTATTATTATTATCATCAAATTATTATTATTCAAATATTATAATATTTTTTTATATTCTAATAATATTGTTTTTTTAAAATTATAATATATTTTAATAATATAATATTATTATAATAATATTAATGTTTTTTAATTATTATAATATTATTATTAATATTATATCACTAATTATAATAATATATTTTAATCATTTTATCACGATAAAATGAATTTATCATGATATATTGCGAGAATCACTATTCACGGAAGTTCCAAAACTTCTCTGGAATGTAACAACTGCATATTTATTTTATAAAATATATTGTTCAATATTATATTTAAAATTATCTAGTTATTATATACATTTGTGACACTTACATACTAGTAAGTAACGAGTAAAATGATTATTAAAAATTTTTGACATACTTATTCGGTTAGTTGATATTATAGGAGACCACCTAAAATTAATAAAATATATTATAATTAAACTTTCTCCGTATTTAACGAAACTTAGGTCGAAACGTAGAGAAAAATGAGCTGGTCCTAACAGTATTTTTAGAATTTTATAAAACATCATATTATAAAAGTTATAAGAGAAAAACAAAATTTGAGCTAAATTAATTATAATAATAAAATAATAAAATATTAAAATCTTACATTTCAATTTGAAATTTTAAAGTTACGTGAAGTATTCTGCAACAATCAAAAATTTACGTGGATAAGATCACATGAAACTTCCTTCGGCATTAAGTTTCGATTCATCTATATATATATACTCACAATTTCATCACAATTAAAAATCACATACGTACATATACAATATATACACACATACTATTTAGAAGGAAATTAGAAGCAATGGACAATACGAGGTGCTGATCAGTATAAAATGATCAGGATTAAGGAGTCAGTTCGTTTAGGTATATGATCTAAATTTTTAGTTAAACTCATAAATTTAAAGTTTTATTAAAATATTAACTTATAGGGTTAGGGTTAAGATCCGACCCTATGTATATATTAAAATTTTTTAGTTTACTTATAATAACAATAAATCATAATAGTAATAATATAATAATAATAATAATAATAATAATAATAATATAATCGTAATAATAAAAGTAATAATCGTAAAAATAATAATAATATTAATAATCGTGATAATAATAATAATAATAAATAAATAAGTAAGTAAATTTTCTTTGCAGAATAATTATAAGACTAGATTAAGCAGAAACGCCGCCCAAAATTATATTGAGAAGTTATAAGCTGTCGCTCAACCAACCAAAATTTCCAGGTGAATACATTTAATTTCTTTTTAAATATAAATTCACTTTTTAGCATGGTTTGTTTAAACTTTGACGCATAAAGGGATACTATGAGACCAACATTTAGGCTATTAGTATACGTATGATTTGCAAATCGTATCCGCATATGGGTGAAATTCTCATACGTGGCTGGTACAAGTGGGCTGGAAGGTTAAACGTGTGACAATTGCAGGTAAAGATTACGTCATCAATGACGTTCGCACGTTTGGTTGTTCTAGAAATCCGCGCGAAATTGATGATTGTAATTATTGCAGGTTTAAAGTATGCGAGAAATCGAGAACATAGGAGAAAACGGATCGCGAAACGGAGTTACGGATTGTCCGGAATCGCGAAACGAAGAAAATTTCAAAATATTACAAAAATGAGCTCGTCGCGGTACGCGACACTTATGTGGCTGTCTGTCGCGATACGCGATGAATTAAATATCTGATTTTGTTCCGAGATCCGTCGCGTTACGCGACGGCCCTGTTGATTATCGTCGCGATACGCGACGAGTATGGCGGTGTAAATGGATCAGATAGATAATCAGATTGCATGTAAAAGAAACTATTTTTCTTCTTCTTCACTTTTGTTCGAACCAAACGACCTGTACTTCTATTTTTTCAACTTTTGTCCATCAAAACCCAAATCTAAACCCACCACAACTACCAGAACGAACCGGTCATCGTAGATACACGTTCTGATCGTATTTCTGTCCGTTAAACCGCTCGTTTCAGGTAACTATCCGTTTAACCTTCTGGTTTAGTTTTGATTGATTAAATCTTGATTTTGAACGTAATGATCTAGTTAGGGTTGTTGATTATTGATTATATGATAGCTAGGAATGATTTTTAACGGATAACTTGACAGGTTAACGGGTAATTATCTGTTTTGATCCGTTATAATGCCCGGTTTCCACCAAATCATAACAATGATTATAATGGTTTAAACCATTTAATTATGACAATGTAGGTGATTATTTTGGTTAATCTTTGAAATGCAAGGTTAATCCCAGGCATTTCAAACTAATCACAATCATTAACCTACCCATTGGAATAACTGTCTGGTGTTTATGATAACAGTCAGATTAGTATTTTAAACATGATTGTTTAACATATTCCAATGTCACATTGTTATGTTTTGTGATATCTGGATAACCAGTAACCAGAATTAATCATTCCTAAGCTGTGATTTCATCTGAAAACTGTTTCAGGAGCATAATCAACAACATTACCTAACTGGTTAATCAGAGATTATTTTGATTAATCAAGCATGTCATCAACTTCATATTAGGTATCTAAATCAGTCTAGGTACCTACATTATCATACATTGTATGATATTAGATTCAATAACTAATTAAACACCGAATATCGGTTTGATGACTTTTCATTACAATGTCTATGACATTGAACGTTCAAACAGATTTAATCAGCAGGTTAGAACATAAATCATTAATCAAATATAACCTAATGCAGATTTACATTATTAGCACCAGTTACGCGAGGTCTTAGCACTCATCTGAACTCAGGTGAGTTTCGTACCACCCCTGTTCTTTTAATGTTGTATAAACATCGGGGTATAACTGCTAAACTTTTCTTGATCATATGATATGTGTCACTGTTATCTGCGTGATTTCATGTGATTAACTGAATTTGTGGATTTCATGGGATTGTTGCCGTTAGTATCTCTATCATGATATCAAAGTCCTCATTCTTGAACTGTATCTAGTGAACCCATGTGTGGCCGAGCAGAAAACATTGATAGTACTATCGGTTGACACCCCATTCACTGGGAGGATTGCATCTCCCCTGGTGTGAATGTTTGTTATCTGTTTCCTGAACTTCTTAATGTTGTGATAGACATTAAGATAATGAGGCAATAAGATATGTACCGACGGGTAATATCGAGAACTGAACATATCGTCCGAAAGGAACTAGATACGGGTCCCATGGTTATCCGGAACTGTGAACATGTATTTGAACTTAACTGTCATATCATATGATTTAACTAAACTGTATGAACTCACCAGCTTTGTGCTGATGTTTTCGAAACTAAAACGTTTGCAGGCAATCAAGGACAACGGTGAGGATGCACTCACAACACTAGCAACAACTGTAATTAAATAAATTGTAATATGTATAAACTGTAATAATATTTGTAACCACGAACCTTGTAATGTAAGTTTTACTTTTCGAAATCTGTGTGCTATGATGATACCGGATCAAGTAAGTCACCCCTCATGCTCTGAGACATCACCACTATGCTTCCGCTACCTTTTTGATGACATCATTCTCAGGTGACGAGCGGTGGGGGTGTGACAGGGTGGTATCAGAGCCACAGGTTATAGAGAATTAGGTTGACTTAGAGACCTAGACTATAACCATAGGTTCGTATAATGACACAGAGAGCACTGAATACAACGAACGAACAAAACTTGTGTTGATTTAAGTTAGGATAATCGAGTGATCCAGGTTTCAGTTATGAGTGGCCAGCATAACTGAAATTTGTAATACTTGTGCATTCTAGTTTAAGTCAATCCAAGCTGAACTATAACAATTCTAAAGACTAATAGTTGCTTTGAGATAGGAAGAGATATCATATCATGTTTGTATTGAATATTATTATTCAATGTTTATTTCATGATACTGATCTAGAACTTTGTTTATTCAGCAATGGCGAACCCGGGAGAAAACTATATTTACCAGAGATTCCCTTACATCATCCTTGACGACACACCCAGTGACAGCTCGGGATCGAGCTCGGGTGCAGTACCATCTCATGCGTCTTCTGTATTATCTCAGGTGGGACCACAGCTACCAGCTACACCACCCGGATCTCCTTTTGTACCACCACTACCGCCCGGATCTCCGTTTATACCACCACCACCACCGGGATCCCCACCGGTGCACAGTCCACCCCACTCACCGCTGGCCGACGCTTCGGCCATGAGGAGGCAGAGCTCCTCACCACACAGAGCCCCGGCATGGGACGGGCTCAGGCGTATGCGGGGCCAGGCCCGCAAGACTACGGGACTACCTCCACGACGCCCTATGGCTCCACGGGACGAGCCAGCACCAGTACACGAGGTGGGAGAATCCTCCCACCAGGCTGAGCTTCGGGCTCAGGTACAGCAGGTATCTCAGGACCTGCTGGGCCTCCGACAGGATTTGCAGCAGCACCATGCCACGATGGAGGACACCCGTAACACGGTGTTGGAGATTCTCACGTCTCACCTGGCTCTTATGGAGCATGTGACTACTCAGGGTGCGGACACTCTAGCTTGGAGGGCGACCATTGAGGATCGCCTTCGGAGGACCTGGTGGAGGGAGATGATTGCTGCATGTAAGCAGCGGGTGGCAGCCTTTGGGGAAAGGCTGCAGGGACTGATCTGGATGCTCGGTACGCTGAGCACCGAGGCTAGACTTATCTGGTTAGCTATAGTACTTGCTACTATAGCTATAGTGCTAGCCTGTTTACCGTATTTCTTACGGTAAGTCAGATCAGTTGACCCACATTTTTGGGATTTTCATTGTACATCTCATAGACGGATAGGTTGTTTGTATGGATGTATTATAAGGGCACTCTTTGTATCATAAACTTTATGGTTCTATAATAACAGTGTTGTTTTAATCAAACGTTTGTTTCTGTATATCTGTTGTATGTTATGTGAACACTATATCTATATCAGTATGAGAACGTATCTATGAACATATCAGTATGAGAACGTATCTATGAACATATCAGTATGAGAACGTATCTAACTGAAAACATATTGCGCTGATATACAGTACGAGAGCCATACTGTATGCGAATATGTCGAACTAAAAATATATATATTGTGCGAAAATACAGTACGAGAGCAATACTGTATGCAAATATATCTAACTGAAAATATATTGCGCTGATATACAGTACGAGAGCCATACTGTATGCGAATATATTTAACTAAAAACATATATTGCGCGAAAATACAGTACGAGAGCCATACTGTATGCGAATATATTAACTAAAAGTACAGTACGAGAGCCATACTGTACGAGAACATATCTAAACGAGAACGTATCTGTAATGTGAACGAGAACATATCTAAACGAGAACGTATCTGTAATGTGAACGAGAACATATCAGTAACTAAAGTATAGTACGAGAGCCATACTATACGAGAACATATCAGTTACTAAAAGTACAGTACGAGAGCCATACTGTACGAGAACATATCTAAACGAGAACGTATCTGTAATGTGAACGAGAACATATCAGTAACTAAAGTATAGTACGAGAGCCATACTATACGAGAACATATCTGTAACTAAAGTACAGTACGAGAGCCATACTGTACGAGAACATATCTGAACGAGAACGTATCTGTAATGTGAACGAGAACATATCTAACGTGAACATATCTGTTGTTGTGTGAAAACATATCTAGTACATGAACTGAGAACATATCAGAGGACTTGTGTGAGAACATATCCTAGTCCTGTATGAACATATCTCTAAAAACATGTATTGCGAGGCAATGAGTTGGGTTATACTCTACACATGTTTTGAAATAACAGGACTAAGTATAACTACGAATATCTGAATGACTAGTGTGAATTGAGAACGTATCTGGATCTTTTCAATGTAGTTATACTTGAATACTTGAATGATCACATTTCAACATGAAATTATCAGCATGTCTGAACATGGTTGAGTTATGTGATTAAAAAGGGTTATATCTTTAATATTCTTGAACTGACCTGAGTTTGTCTGCATGTGAGCAGAACTATGGCTCCGAAAAGAGGTCGTCCAGCTAAGAAAGTTACTGAGAATATTACTTCCCCTGAACCGAATCCAGTTCCACCACCTGTTTCTGAAACAAATACCGTTCCTCTGGTGAACCAGGACCCAAACCCGACACTAACAGCAGCTCCTAGTGGGTCGGTATTGAATGAAGCAGCTATAGCCCGAATCGTAAAGGAACAGCTATCGGCTGCTGGCATTGTAATACCACCACAGCCACATGTCACTTCTGGGTCTGGTCATGTGGAACATAATGCCACAGGTGGACACGTTGAAACTGTTCATACCACAGGCACAACTACTACTGCTCCTGATCCACCACGACAGGGATGTACGTATAAATACTTTGCTTCCTGTAACCCACCTACTTTCACAGGTAGGGAAGGAGCGGCTGGACTCCTTAGGTGGATCGAGGAGATGGAAACAAAACTGAAAATCAGCCAGTGTCTGGAGGAGCATAAGGTGTCTTATGCTGCCTGTTCTTTGAAAGAATCAGCTCTTACCTGGTGGAATACCCAGGCTAAAACTTTGGGTTCTGTTACAGTTGATTCTATGGGCTGGAATGAATTCAAAACTCTGATTATGTCAGAGTACTGCCCAATCACTGAAATCCAAAAACTTCAGGAGGAATTCTGGAGTCACTCAATGGTCGGTGCTGATTCTTTAGCCTACACCGATCGTTTTCATGAACTTACTTGTCTACTTCCCAATATGTTTCCAACTGAGGCAGCATTGATTGAGAAGTATATCAAAGGGTTGGTTCCCCAGATTCGGGGAAATGTAACTGCTGCTGAACCCACAACCCTTAAAAGAACCATTCTGTTGACCACCAAGCTTACCGATGAGGCGGTAAGAAGTGGTACATTGATCTCAAAATCTCAGACGGCCGTGGGCCGTAGTGAAGCTGGTACCTCGAACGTTTCTAAAGGTACCAAACGTAAATGGTTTGGCAAGTCCAAGACCAAAGCTCCAGCTGAAACCAGTCAGAACAAACCAACCGTGAAAAACTATGGAGCGGCGGTACCGGAGAGGAAAGTTTACACTGGGCCGGCGCCCAAATGTGATAGGTGTCCCTACCATCACACAGGACCATGTCCTGTTTGTGCAAAATGTAATCGGGTAGGACACTATGCTAAATACTGCAACTTTCCTGCTCGTCAACCAAACCAAGCTCCACGACCCACTGCTCAAACAAACCGGTCATGTTACACTTGTGGAAGCCCTGATCACCTCATGCGCAATTGTCCAACCAATAACACCAATCCAGGGAATCAAGCTAGGGGCAGAGCTTTTCAGATTGGTGCAGCCGAGGCAAGACATGATGCAAACATTGTCACTGGTACGTTCCTTCTCAATAATCTTTATGCATCAGTTTTATTTGACACAGGAGCAGATAAGAGTTTTATTTCTCCTGAATTTGCATCATTACTTTCATTGCCTACGGTAGAACTAGAAACTCCTTATGTCATTGAACTTGCAAACGGCAAGATGATCAAAACTAGCAGTGTTATTCAAGGATGTTCCTTGAATCTGAATGATCACCTTTTCTGTATCGACTTACTTCCTATTGAGCTTGGTAGCTTTGATGTCGTGGTAGGCATGAATTGGCTTTCTGATAACCAAGCGGAAGTTGTATGTCAAACTAAGGTGATCCGTATTCCATTACCTAACGGTAATACACTGGTAGTTCAAGGAGAACGAGCCGGTAGAAAACTTGGTCTCATATCTTGTATGCGGGCTCAGAAATTTTTAAGGAAAGGCTGTTATGCTTTCCTGGCACACGTGACCGAGCACAATTCTTCACCTACACGTATCACTGATATCCCAGTAGTCAAAGATTTTCCTGAAGTTTTTCCTGAAGATATATCAGGATTACCCCCAACAAGACAGGTTGAATTTCGTATTGACTTGATTCCTGGCGCTGCACCTGTTGCTAAAGCCCCGTATCGGCTTGCGCCATCTGAAATGCAAGAACTTTCAGGTCAATTACAGGAACTTCTTGATAAAGGTTTCATTCGACCCAGTTTTTCACCCTGGGGAGCACCAATTCTTTTTGTGAAAAAGAAAGATGGATCATTCAGGATGTGTATCGACTACAGGGAACTCAATAAACTGACAATCAAGAACCGTTATCCATTACCTCGTATTGATGATCTGTTTGATCAATTGCAAGGTGCTACATATTTCTCAAAAATTGATTTGAGGTCCGGATATCATCAGTTGCGAATCCATGACAATGATGTTCCAAAAACTGCTTTCCGAACCCGGTACGGACATTACGAGTTTTTAGTAATGCCGTTTGGTTTAACCAATGCACCTGCAGTTTTTATGGATCTGATGAACCGAGTATGTAGACCTTATCTGGATAAGTTTGTGATTGTATTTATTGATGATATTCTCATTTATTCCCGGAACCAGCAGGAACATGCCCAACATCTGAAACTCATCTTAGAACTTCTAGCACGTGAACAGCTATATGCCAAATTTTCCAAGTGTGAATTTTGGTTACGAGAAGTTCAGTTTCTGGGGCATGTTGTGAATGAGAATGGTATTCAAGTGGATCCCAGTAAGATCAAAGCGGTAGAACAATGGGAGACACCCCGAACCCCGACTGAAATACGTCAATTCTTGGGGTTGGCAGGTTATTATCGTCGATTTATCAAGAACTTTTCAAAAATCGCTCTGCCACTTACCACTTTGACTCAGAAGAACCAACCGTTTATATGGGGTTCCCAACAGGAGGAGGCTTTCCAACTGTTGAAACATAAACTCTGCAATGCACCTATCTTAGCACTACCGGAAGGTACAGATAACTTCACGGTTTATTGTGATGCTTCCCGTCAGGGACTTGGGTGTGTTTTAATGCAGAACGATAAGGTGATTGCTTACGCTTCTCGGCAGTTGAAAGTACACGAGAAGAACTATACCACTCATGATCTAGAACTTGGTGCAGTTGTGTTTGCACTCAAGATTTGGAGACATTATCTGTACGGAACCAAGTGTATTGTGTACACGGATCACAAAAGTCTCCAACATATTCTAGATCAGAAAATGTTGAACATGCGACAAAGGCGATGGGTTGAACTCTTGAACGATTATGATTGTGAAATCCGTTATCACCCAGGCAAGGCAAATGTTGTGGCCGATGCCTTGAGTCGCAAGGAACGGGTCAAACCCCTACGTGTGAGAGCGTTAGGTTTGACTATCCAAACTAGTTTAATTCCTCAGATTAGAAATGCTCAGCAACAAGCTTTACAAGCAACGAACTATTCTGCTGAGGGACTAAGAGGATTAGACAAATTACTCGATACTAAGGTTGATGGACTGTTGTATTTCAAAGACCGAATGTGGATTCCTCTATTCGGTAACTCTCGAACAACTATCTTGGATGAGGCGCATAAATCCAGGTATTCTATTCATCCAGGTGCCGATAAAATGTATAAAGATCTTAGAGATTTTTACTGGTGGCCTGGGATGAAGAGAAACGTATTAGAATACGTGGACCGATGTTTAACGTGTCTTAAAGTGAAGGCTGAACATCAACGACCTTCTGGGTTACTCCAACAACCTGAGATTCCCATGTGGAAATGGGATCAGATCTCTATGGATTTCATTACAAAACTACCCAGAACGTCACGTAACCATGACTCGATATGGGTTATCGTTGATCGCCTTACTAAATCTGCGCATTTCTTACCCATCCGAGAAGATTACTCTATGGATCGACTGGCTAAACTCTATGTTAATGAGATTGTATCTCGACATGGAGTACCGATCTCTATCATTTCTGACAGAGATAGTCGATTTATGTCACGATTTTGGCAAACTCTTCAGAATGCTCTGGGCACGCAAATCAATATGAGCACATCCTATCATCCACAAACGGATGGGCAAACGGAGCGAACAAATCAAACGTTAGAAGACATGCTCAGAAGCTGTGTGATTGATTTTGGAGGTAGCTGGGATATTCATCTTCCACTTGTGGAATTCTCGTACAATAACAGCTACCATACCAGCATACAATGCGCTCCATTCGAGGCACTGTATGGGCGCAAGTGCAGATCTCCTATTTGCTGGTCGGAAATAGGAGAAAATCAAATCATTGGCCCAGAATTCATCCAAGAAACCACTGACAAGATCGCACTGATTCAAGAACGAATTAAAGCTGCTCGCGATCGTCAAAAGAGTTATGCTGATAACCGTCGTAGACCACTAGAATTCCAAGTTGGTGATCGTGTAATGTTGAAAGTATCACCCTGGAAGGGCATTTTCAGATTTGGTAAACGAGGTAAACTTTCACCGAGGTTTGTAGGGCCATTTAAAATTCTTGAACGAATTGGATCTGTAGCCTACAGACTCGAATTACCTCTTGAACTCAGTAACATTCATGACGTTTTTCACGTATCAAATCTGAAAAAGTGTTTAAACGATGAATCTTTGATCGTACCTCTCGAAGAACTTCAGATCAATGATAAACTTCAGTTTACCGAAGAACCGGTAGAAGTAATGGATCGAGAAGTTAAGGTACTCAAACGCAGTCGCATACCAATCGTTAAAGTTCGCTGGAACTCTCAACGAGGACCTGAATATACCTGGGAACGTGAAGATCAGATGAAAGCAAAATATCCTCACTTGTTCTCATAGACAATTGTCGACAGATAAGTCTTCACTAAATTTCGGGACGAAATTTCTGTAACAGGAGGAGACTGTGACAATTGCAGGTAAAGATTACGTCATCAATGACGTTCACACGTTTGGTTGTTCTAGAAATCCGCGCGAAATTGATGATTGTAATTATTGCAGGTTTAAAGTATGCGAGAAATCGAGAACATAGGAGAAAACGGATCGCGAAACGGAGTTACGGATTGTCCGGAATCGCGAAACGAAGAAAATTTCAAAATATTACAAAAATGAGCTCGTCGCGGTACGCGACACTTATGTGGCTGTCTGTCGCGATACACGATGAATTAAATATCTGATTTTGTTCCGAGATCCGTCGCGTTACGCGACGGCCCTGTTGATTATCGTCGCGATACGCGACGAGTATGGCGGTGTAAATGGATCAGATAGATAATCAGATTGCATGTAAAAGAAACTATTTTTCTTCTTCTTCACTTTTGTTCGAACCAAACGACCTGTACCTCTATTTTTTCAACTTTTGTCCATCAAAACCCAAATCTAAACCCACCACAACTACCAGAACGAACCGGTCATCGTAGATACACGTTCTGATCGTATTTCTGTCCGTTAAACCGCTCGTTTCAGGTAACTATCCGTTTAACCTTCTGGTTTAGTTTTGATTGATTAAATCTTGATTTTGAACGTAATGATCTAGTTAGGGTTGTTGATTATTGATTATATGATAGCTAGGAATGATTTTTAACGGATAACTTGACAGGTTAACGGGTAATTATCTGTTTTGATCCGTTATAATGCCCGGTTTCCACCAAATCATAACAATGATTATAATGGTTTAAACCATTTAATTATGACAATGTAGGTGATTATTTTGGTTAATCTTTGAAATGCAAGGTTAATCCCAGGCATTTCAAACTAATCACAATCATTAACCTACCCATTGGAATAACTGTCTGGTGTTTATGATAACAGTCAGATTAGTATTTTAAACATGATTGTTTAACATATTCCAATGTCACATTGTTATGTTTTGTGATATCTGGATAACCAGTAACCAGAATTAATCATTCCTAAGCTGTGATTTCATCTGAAAACTGTTTCAGGAGCATAATCAACAACATTACCTAACTGGTTAATCAGAGATTATTTTGATTAATCAAGCATGTCATCAACTTCATATTAGGTATCTAAATCAGTCTAGGTACCTACATTATCATACATTGTATGATATTAGATTCAATAACTAATTAAACACCGAATATCGGTTTGATGACTTTTCATTACAATGTCTATGACATTGAACGTTCAAACAGATTTAATCAGCAGGTTAGAACATAAATCATTAATCAAATATAACCTAATGCAGATTTACATTATTAGCACCAGTTACGCGAGGTCTTAGCACTCATCTGAACTCAGGTGAGTTTCGTACCACCCCTGTTCTTTTAATGTTGTATAAACATCGGGGTATAACTGCTAAACTTTTCTTGATCATATGATATGTGTCACTGTTATCTGCGTGATTTCATGTGATTAACTGAATTTGTGGATTTCATGGGATTGTTGCCGTTAGTATCTCTATCATGATATCAAAGTCCTCATTCTTGAACTGTATCTAGTGAACCCATGTGTGGCCGAGCAGAAAACATTGATAGTACTATCGGTTGACACCCCATTCACTGGGAGGATTGCATCTCCCCTGGTGTGAATGTTTGTTATCTGTTTCCTGAACTTCTTAATGGTGTGATAGACATTAAGATAATGAGGCAATAAGATATGTACCGACAGGTAATATCGAGAACTGAACATATCGTCCGAAAGGAACTAGATACGGGTCCCATGGTTATCCGGAACTGTGAACATGTATTTGAACTTAACTGTCATATCATATGATTTAACTAAACTGTATGAACTCACCAGCTTTGTGCTGATGTTTTCGAAACTAAAACGTTTGCAGGCAATCAAGGACAACGGTGAGGATGCACTCACAACACTAGCAACAACTGTAATTAAATAAATTGTAATATGTATAAACTGTAATAATATTTGTAACCACGAACCTTGTAATGTAAGTTTTACTTTTCGAAATCTGTGTGCTATGATGATACCGGATCAAGTAAGTCACCCCTCATGCTCTGAGACATCACCACTATGCTTCCGCTACCTTTTTGATGACATCATTCTCAGGTGACGAGCGGTGGGGGTGTGACAAAACGTAAGACGTGCTACGCAGGCAACCTAACCAGTGAACAGCTGTGGGCTGGAGGGAACAAAACGTAAGACGCGCTGCGCTGTAGTTCCTAACCAGTGACAGTTATAAACCAGTGTATGCAGTAGTTGTATCGATCGGTGAAATAACCTGCTAAATGTGTAGTATTGCCAATATTACTTATGGTTAAAGGACCGAACATGCTATGCATATATATCGAGTCTGTTATTTGTATTCACCAACTTTATGTTGACGTTTTATTTTCAAGAAAACTTTTTAGGTAATAATGAATGACAAATCAGAAGCAAGATTAGAGGGTTAGGGCCTATGAAGCCTTAAATAAAAATCTTGTGGCGAAACCGTGAAGCAATTAGAGTTATACCTCCAAGTCCCGTGTAAACCGGGATATGTAAATATATGTTTGTAAAAAACTCGGTTTGAAATAAATTAAAATTATATGTTTATATCTATGCATATGCAATTTTATAAAACCCTGAAAAGTCATTTACAAGCGATGAAAATGTGGTTTTTCATACCTATGCGTATGAATTAATTGTAAATTAAGAAAAACGGTTTTCACATCCACGCATGTGATTTATTTATAAAATTATGAATTCATGAAACAACGCTTTTGCTAAAAACATATTAAAATGAATAATAAACTCTGACCGAGACATATCCATGAAACCAATTCGGGTCATAGCGCCCGGGTCGCCGAGAGCCCGGGGTGTGACAGGTTGGTATCAGAGCGCTCCTGGTTTTAGCAAAATAGGTACTATTGTTAGTATCTAAGCTTTAACAAAACTGAGATAAGTGCCTATCAAAGGAATAGGTAGAATAGAATACTTGAAATACTTAGAATGATTAACATGATGAATTCTAATGATAGCTTGTAAGCTAAATTACGATGAATTATTTTTAAGACCTTGTCAAAAATCATATTTTGTAGACAATGTCTCGAAACCAAAATTCTGGCGGACCATCTGCAAACACTCGTGGGCGAAAGAGAATGCACACGGATGTTAATGAACCAATGATTCGAAAAGATGAACTTCAGCAGATAATAGCAAAGGAAATTAAGCACGCAATACCTACGATTATTGCGGTTATGAAAAATAATGAAAATTCGAATCCAGAGAAAACAGTGACAAAAGCAAAAGAGGTGCCTGGTTCGAACAATGAGAATATCGAAGCTTCTAGTGCAAAATGATTTAGAGCTGAAGGATATTCATACAAAACATTCCAATCTTGTAAACCTCCTGAGTTCGCAGGAACAGAAGGAGCTGTGGTAGCATTAAGATGGCTCGAAAAGATTGAAGCGGTAATTGCTATCAGCAAATGTGCCAAAGAAGACATGGTTCTGTATGCTTCGAATTCCTTTAAAGATGGAGCATTGGAATGGTGGAACTCCATTATTCAAACCAAAGGCAGAATCAATGCGTATGATATGACTTGGGAAAGTTTTCGGGATCTTGTAACTCGAAAGTTTTGCCCAATGAATGAGAAGGAACAAATCGAGCGAAAATTTCTGACTCACCGCATGGTTGGTGCTGGGCATCGTGAGTACACTTCTAAGTTCTTTGAATATGCTCGATTGGTGCCACATCTTGTGACACCAGAATCAAACCTGATCAGTTGCTATATCTGGGGACTGGTTAGTGAAATTCGAGATATGGTCAAGGCGGTGATGCCTCAGACCATTGATTCAGCCGTTGAGCTTGCAGGATTGCTTACTGATGGGATGGTGAGAACCCAAGAAGAAAAGAAAAGTCAAGAAACGATGCAAAAGGTTAATCAAATTTCAAAGAAATTTGGAGGAAAATTTGAAAAGAAAGAAGGAGGTAGCAGTGTAATACCACGATGCAAAATGTGTGGGAAAAATCATTTGGGAAAATGTCTTCGACCAAAATTTTGCAGTCATTGCAAATTGATGGGTCATACAGTGGATGAATGCCGAAGAAAGAAAATGGTGACGTGCTTCAACTGCAATGAACAGGGACATTATCGAACCGAATGTCCTAAATTGATTAAGGCAAATGGAGTTAGTGGGGCTGGTGGTTCAGGAGCAAAAGCTGATACAAATGCAAAGAAGACAACTCGAGCTTTTGTTCTTAATGCCAAAGAAGCTGCGGACATGCCGGATGTCATTACCGGTACGTTTCTTATCAATGATGTTTATGCTAAGGTATTGTTTGATTCAGGAGCAAACCAAAGCTTTATTGATTATGATTTTTGTAAGCTTCTAAATGAACCATTAGTGAAACTAGATAAACCTTACCTGGTAGAAACCGCTAATGGTGTTGTAGTAAAAATAAATGAAGCATTAGTAAATGGTAAGATCGCACTCTTTGAACACAACATACTTGTGAAATTCTTACCAATGAAGTTGGTCGGCTTTGATGCGGTAATCGGAATGGATTGGTTAGCTACAAATCAAGCTTGTATTTTATGCGACACCAAATCCATTGAAGTTCGTGTTCCAACGGGAGGAAAATTGATCATCAAAGGCGATAAGCCAACAAACCATGTTGGAATCATTTCTATGATAATAACTACTAAGTATCTAAACAAAGGTTGTTTAGCTTACCTAATCTCAGTCACAACTGAAGATCAAGAAAAGAAGAAACTGAAAGACGTACCTGTTGTAGCTGATTATCCCGACGTGTTTCCAGATGAATTGCATGGTTTACCACCAGAACGTGAAGTAGAATTTAATATCAATCTGTTACCTGGTACGGCTCCAATTGCTAAATCTCCTTGTAGATTAGCACCGACTAAGATGAAAGAGCTCAAGAAACAATTAGACGAACTATTGGAAAAAGGTTTTATTCGTCCAAGCTCATCACCTTGGGGAGCTCCAATTATTTTTGTCAAAAAGAAAGATGGATCAATGAGAATGTGCATTGATTATAGGGAGCTAAATAAGGTGACAATTAAGAACAAGTATCCACTTCCACGAATTGACGATTTATTCTATCAACTTCAAGGAGCTTGTCATTTTTCTAAAATTGATCTTCGCTCAGAATATCATCAACTGAAGGTCCAGGAAGAGGACATTCCTAAAACTACTTTCCGTACAAGGTATGGGCATTATGAGTTCACTGTTATGTCAATTGGACTTACTAATGCTCCAGCTGCCTTTATGGACATGATGATCCGAATATGTAAACCTTATCTGGACAAATTCATCATTGTGTTCATTGATGATATTCTTATTTATTCAAAAACACCCGAGGATCATGCTATACATCTTAGAACTCTACTTGAATTACTAAGACATGAAAAATTGTATGCTAATTTCTCTAAATGTGAGTTCTGGCTCACTGAAGTACAATTTCTGGGGCATGTTATTAATGCTCAAGGTATTCAAGTAAGGCTATTACCAAATGGGAGAACCCCAAGTCACCAACAGAGGTGCGTAGTTTCTTAGGCTTGGCGGGTTATTATCGTCGATTTATTCAGAATTTCTCCCGAATAGCCGTTCCTCTCACCGCATTGACTCGAAAATCTGTAAAATTTGAATGGGTCCCAAGCAAATTGAGGCCTTTCAAATTCTTAAAGATAAGTTGACTCATGCTCCAATCCTAGCATTACCTGAAGGTGTTGAAGACTTCGTTGTCTATTGTGATGCTTCTCATACAGGATTAGGATGCATATTGATGCAACGAAACAAAGTTATTGCGTATGCATCGCGCCAATTAAAGACTCATGAGAAGAACTATGTGACTCATGATTTGAAATTAGGCGCCATAATCTTTGCATTAAAGTTATGGAGGCACTATCTGTATGGAGTTCATTTCACAGTTTATACCGATCACAAGAGTTTAAAGTATATCTTTGGTCAGAAGGAATTGAATATGCGACAACGAAGATGGATGGAAACGTTGAATGACTATGACTGTGAAATTATCTATCATGAAGGAAAGGCGAACGTAGTTGCAGATGCCTTAAGCCGAAAGGAGGTAGACAAACCGAGAAGAATACGTGCTTTAATGCTAGAACTTCAAGTTGATCTGAGTAATCAAATTAAAGAAGCTCAAAAGCAAGCCCAAGAAGATGAAAACAAGGAAAAAGAAGGAATGAAGGGCATGATTGAACAACTGATTAAAGGAGATGATGAAATTCTCCGAATGAAAACAAGAATCTGGGTGCCAGTCATTGGCGGTTTAAGAGAAAGAATATTGGAAGAAGCACATAAATCTAATGTAACATCTGTGCCAGAATTGTTATCGGAACAGTAAACTGTACAGTAACTTGCACAGTAACTCAGGTGCAAACTAGGAGAAATACTTAGAAGCTATTGACATTCGATGCTAAACATAAACTATTACACGATGTTTCGGAAATCCTGAATTAAACCTTATGGTTTAAACAGTCAGAAACACATCAGACAACGAGGAACAGATGCACATATGTTTGACTTTGTATTTTTAGGTTTAAACGTATGTCAGGATAAACAAAACAACACAAAACAATAACAGTTGTTACGTAATGCTAAACTGACGAACTATTCGTATAGGTGACGATATGTACGAATAGATCTGAAGTTTAACAATCTGAAATTATTACTGAAAAGTAGAAAACAAAATCAGAAAGTGAAACGTACGATCGTGTTCGTACAGTTAGCGCTCTGTACGAAAACACGCGTAAGTGACGTTTTCTGACGAAACGAAACGAACGAAAATAAATTTAAGGAAATATTATATTTCCTGTTTTACAATTTTGAAACTCATCATAAATAAATTTAAAACGAAAACTATTTTAAATTAAAACGTGTAAAGCTTAAAAATACGCGAATAAATAATGAAACGCGTAAGAATTATAAGTTTCGACAAATCATTCAAGATTAATAATATTTAAAATATTTTTATAAATAATCACCCATCAAATATTAAAAAAATAAAGTCTTTTTATTTAAAAATGTAACTACGCGCGCGAGTTACGGTTCGGAACCGCGACAAAAACGCGAACCGAGCTACCGAAACGAACCCGAATAACCGCGGGGTATATAAACTTTGAAAGAACTAATTTCTTTCATTTCACACATTCCTCTCTCTCTCTCTAAACATACAAAACCGTCACTTTCTCTCACTAGGATAATCATCCTTCAAATCACGATATCTCGCTCGTTTCTTGACGAAATCGGACGTTCTTGGTGTCCACGCGAAGCTCTCGACTCCCTCTACAAGAAAGTACAAGCGATCTGTGGATTTTTCCAGCAAATTTTCGAGGTATGAAGCTTTTAAACTCGTGAAAAATAGGGTTTTCATCATTTTAGTTGCTCGTTCGACCACCACCTCAACACCGGCTGTAGATCCAAGCCCTCGAACCCACGACCTCCCGGGGACTAGTCTACAAGTAATCACTGAATGGGAAGGCTCAAACCAAAGGATTCAATCGTGGTATAGATGGGTATACACAGGGTTCGTTGGGGATGGGGTTGGCCGAACCTGTGTTGATGTTGCAGGAGTCACGAACCTTGCTGCTACAACCTAACCGGCGAACCCTGACTTGACACCATCAACCACCGAACCATCATGGACTTAGCCGAACCCCTGTCAGGACCCGAACCTTTATTTAAGGGGCCGAACCTTGTTTATGGCATGCTACGAACCTTCCCTATATCACGAATCTATCAGGTTGAGGTTAAGTTGGCCGAACCATGGAGACTAGCGAACCAGTGTGGTTGCAGCTAACTCAGCCGAACCTCTCTTATCTCTTGGCGAACCCACATGCTCAACGAACCTATGCATGTGTGGCGAACCCTTCCCTTTTCACCGAACCCTACGGGATGATTCACAAACTCTTTGGCGGCAGAATCATCTTGCATCCACATTCACGAACCTTATAAGCCATAGGAGCTGAACCTAAAATCTACTGGGCCACGAACCTGTAAACATGAATTTTTGGCCGAACCTCCATTGGGATGAACCCTAGGGTTCGTCGGATTCCTTGTAAGACCAAACCTGTAAACAAAAGAGAATAGGTTCGCTGGATTTCATAATTGGGTTGTTTAATTACCAGCCAAACATAGAGCTTGGCCCAACAACATACATTTCGGCCCAAGGATAACACTAGGGCCCAACATTGTTCTCTTGACTCAAAACTAATTGATGACCTACTTTTGATTGGCCCATTTAAATTCCAACAACCCAATTGAGATCAACTTTCGGCCCAATCAGTACACATGAGGCCCAATTACACACAATGAGCCCAAGGATTTCTTCGGCCCACTCGTTATAGCCCAACCTAATTATCTCTCGGCCCAATCGCATAGTTCACTTATTTAAATTATTTCGGGCCACTAACATTGATCTGTGACACATAAAAGGCCCGTATGAATGTGAATTCGGCCCTTATAGCATTCGGCCTACTGAACTTAGCCGGTCCACGCACATAACTTTTAGGCCCAATTTTGCAATACATGGCCCAATAGGTATTCCGGCCCAATGGATTCTAAATAAATGACAAACAAACTTATGGAATATCGTTTTATTTGTTGTAAGGTGATGACAAGTTTTGAGCAAACTACATAAAGGCTTAAGAGCCTTATATACAAATGATAACTTGTAATTAACAAGCAAGTATGAAATCTTGAACAATGTGAGAGGCCCTGAACCCCTCGGTTGGCATACGTCATATCCAGAGTCCTTACACCATATTTACATTATCATAGCAGCGGAATTCAAGGTGATTACATACATAAAGTACATATATTAAAACACGACCCACTCTTCTAACAGTCATACAATACGGCCAGTCTATGTCAGGGGTAGTCTTCAACCTATGCCATGAGCCCTCCTGGTCTCCACTCTCAAGCCATTCAACCTGATATGCATGTAAAACAAATCAACTTTATGCTGGTGAGTTCTAAGTTCATTTCTTAGAAAATCCTTACTCATTCATGTCATCATATAGCATAATCCAAATACATAACATACATGTTCTCATATCATAATTTCATCATATACATATCATCATAACATAATTACATAATATACATATCATCATAACATCATTCATACAGTGAAGGAACTTCACCGTCAACTGCTGACCCTGAAGTCAAATAGGCTTGTGCAGCACAAGGCTCTTAGACTATCAACCCGAAGTCGATAACTTACACATGCATAAGATTCCATCAACTGGCGACACACAGTCGGCAGGCCTGTTCTTACGCAGGACTTCTTAATCATCATAAGCAAAAGCGGCTCCTTTCACCGCTGTGCTCAAGTTTTGCCCAACCGCAGTTGGCAAAACCACATTTCCTCCTCGACCTCAGCCGAGTGTCTTATGTTCCTCCTCGACCTCAGTCGCGTGTCTTATGTTCCTCCTCGACCTCAGTCAAGTGTCTTACACTTCATCCTCGACATCAGTCGAGTGTCTTATATAAAAATAATCATTTCTTTCTCAACCGCAATTGAGACTTTATAAACATTCGTTATATCTCAGCTGAGATTCTTAAAATCATTTACTTCTCAACCATAGTTGAGATTTAAAACATTCTTTACTTTAAAACATTCTTTATCTAAAAACTTACATTTCCTGAAAACATGCTTTACCTGACCATAATCAGGTTAAAATCACTTTCATACAATAACTTTATACATACATACGATTATTTGCATAAAATAACTTTATAACATGCATATCAGCCCAAAATGATAAAACATTTAAAACAGGGCTATAAGAACTCACTTGATATCTTACGGTAGCAAGATTCCTCGTAAACTGGTACTAATGGTGTAATTCTGCATTAGTTTATACTTAATAAGTTATTTATGTTTTAACCTACTGATTAGATCTTTTGGAACGTTCAATGTCAAAGACATTGCCTTGAAAGTTATCAGATGGTTAATGTTGTTGATTATGATGCTAAAACAGTTCCTAAACAGATTAATGGCTTAGAAATGATAAATCCTTATCATTGATTACCCAGATATCATGAAATATCACCATGTAATCTTAGAATAGGTTTAATAACCATGTTTAACACACTAATCTGACTGTTATCATAAACATCAGATAATCGTTCCAATAAGTATGTTAATGATTGTGATTAGTTTGAAACACTTAGATTTAACCTTTGCATTTCAAAGATTAATCAAACTAATCATCTACATTGTCATAATCAAACGGACTAAACCATTATAATCATAGTTGTGATTTCATGCAAACCGGGCATTACAACGGATCAAAACAAGGATTTAACCGTTAGAACATCGTGTTCTTCATTTATAATCAATCCTAGCCATCATCTAGGCAATAATCAACAATCATAACTATGTCATTACGTTCAAAATCAAGATCTAATCAATCAAAATCAAACTAGAAGGTTAAAACGAATCCTTACCTAATCTGACGGAGTTTTTTGACTGCAAAACAATGATCACCACTTGCAGATAAGTTCCCTGGCTTCAAATATACGATCTGATGGCTTGAAATTTGTTTTCAGATGGTTTAAAATCGAATTCTTTCGTCTGGAGCTAGAAAGGTTCGAGATATGTAAAAATGTTTGATCTACATGAAATCTGATGAAAAATATCAACTTATTCCACCGCCTCACCCGTCGCGTACCGCGACGAGGAGTCAAATAGGGCTTCGCGTACCGCGAAGAAATCCGGAGGATTTTAGATATTTTAGGTCCATCATGTACCTCGAAGGTCTTCAAATCTCCGTCGCGTACCGCGACGAGTCCAAAAGTTCAATACTTTGAAAATGTTCTTCGTTTCGCGATTCCGGACAATTCGTAACTCCGTTTCGCGCATGGTTTTCGCCCACGTTCATCATTTCTCGTGTACTATCAACCTGTAGTAATTTCAATTGTTAATTCAACGTAGATTTTATACACGACCAATTATGCTAATTATTCGGTTGTTACAAATCTACCCTCCTTACAATAGGTTTCGTCCTCGAAACCTGTTACGTTTCAAACAAATGTGGGTAGAGTCGTTTCATCTCGTCTTTAGTCTCCCATGTCGCCTCAGATCCTTTTCGATGTTTCCATTGAACTTTAACTTGTTTAATTATCTTGTTACGTAACTGTTTTTCTTTCCTGTCAATAATGGCAACCGGTTCTTCTATGTAGTTTAGCTTTTCATCAATTTCAATGTCATTTAATGGCACATAAGCTACATCATCTGCTAGACATTTTCTCAAATGTGAAACGTGAAATGTCGGATGAATTCCACTCAGTTTATCTGGCAGATCTAATCGGTAAGCTACCTTACCGACCCGTGACATTATTCGAAAAGGTCCAATAAATCTCGGACTCAACTTTCCTCTCTTCCTGAATCGAATAACTCCCTTCCATGGTGAAACTTTTAACAGTACTTGATCACCTACTTCAAATTCTATTGGTCTCCGTCTTTTATCAGCATAGGACTTCTGTCGATCCTGTGCAGCTTTCATTCGTGCTTTAACTAGTTGAAGCTTTTCTGTCAAATCTAACACTGCAGCTTTACTTCCCACTTCTTTCTGTCCTACTCCTCCCCAACACACAGGTGTCCTACAACGCCGTCCATACAATGCCTCGTATGGTGGCATTCCAATACTAGCATGATAGCTGTTGTTGTACGAGAATTCCACTAGTGGTAAATGATCATCCCAGCTACCACCAAAATCAATAATACAGGCTCTGAGCATATCCTCTAGAGTTTGGATAGTCCTTTCAGATTGTCCATCGGTCTGAGGATGATACGCAGTGCTAATATTGAGCCTCGTACCCATCGATTCATGAAACCGTTTCCAGAATCTTGAAACGAATCGCGTGTCACGATCTGACACTATAGAAACTGGAACTCCATGTCTGGTAATTATTTCTTTCACAAATAATTCAGACAGTTTCTCTGACGTATAAGTCTCACGTATAGGCAAGAAATGAGCACTTTTCGTTAATCGGTCTACAATCACCCAAATAGCATCATGACGTTTTGCTGTGAGTGGCAATTTAGTAATAAAATCCATGGTGATGTGTTCCCACTTCCATTCTGGGACTTCTAAAGGTTGCACATAACCATAGGGTTTCTGATGTTCAGCTTTTACTTGCGCACATGTCAAACATTTGTTTACGTACTGCATTACATTAAACTTCATACCTGCCCACCAATAATCTTTTCGGAGGTCTTGATACATTTTCGTTGCACCAGGATGAATAGAGTAGCGTGACTTATGTGCTTTATCTAGAATCCTTGACCTGATGTTCCCATTTCGTGGAACCCGCATTCGACCAAATCGGATCTTAACACCAAATTCATTTTCTTCTAGATTCTTAACTTGACCAAAGATTCTTTCGAATCCCACATTTTCTTCCTTTAATCCTTCCTTTTGTGCATCCTTAAGCTCATTTAGAAAATCTGATGTGATTACCAAACTGTAAGACTTAACTTGTATAGCGGAGTGTTCTGTCTTGCGACTTAGTGCATCAGCCACCACATTAGCTTTGCCCGGGTGATACAAAATCTCACAGTCATAATCTTTGAGTAGTTCTAGCCATATTCTTTGTCTCATATTCAAGTCTTTCTGTTCAAAGAAGTATTTTAGGCTTTTATGATCTGTGTAGATTGTACATTTAACTCCATATAGATAATGCCTCCAAATTTTTAAAGCAAATACCACAGCAGCTAATTCTAAATCATGTGTTGGATAATTAGCTTCATGGGTTTTCAATTGTCTTGAGGCATATGCTATTACCTTTCCCCTTTGCATAAGTAGACAACCCAAACCCAGATAAGACGCATATGAGTATACAACCATGTCTTCATTACCATCCGGTAATGTTAAAATAGGAGCTTCGGTTAACCTCTTCTTTAGTTCTTCAAAATCTTGGACCTGAGTTGGACCCCAATCATATTTTACTTCTTTCCTTGTCAATTTTGTCAACGGTGTAGCAATCCTAGAAAAATCCTGAATAAATCTTCTGTAGTAACCTGCTAATCCGAGAAAGCTACGAACTTCCGTTGGTGTTTTCGGAGGATTCCATTTCATAACTGCTTCTACTTTAGCTGGGTCCACCTTTATGCCTTCTGGGCTAATAACATGACCTAGGAACTGCACTTCTCGTAACCAAAAGGCACATTTAGAGAACTTAGCATAAAGCTTTTCTCTTCTTAGCACTTCAAGTACTTCTCGTATGTAACAAGCATGGTCACCTTCGTTCTTTGAGTATATTAAGATGTCATCAATAAACACAATCACTGATCGATCTAACATAGGTCTGCACACCCGATTCATCAAATCCATAAACGCCGCAGGAGCGTTTGTTAACCCAAAAGACATCACAAGAAACTCATAATGTCCATAACGTGTGCGAAATGCTGTCTTTGGAATATCTTGTTCTCTCACCTTTAGTTGATGATATCCTGATCTGAGATCGATTTTAGAAAACCAACTTGCCCCTTGCAATTGGTCAAATAAACCATCAATTCTTGGTAACGGATACTTATTCTTTATTGTGAGCTTATTTAACTCCCATAATCAATACACATTCTCATGCTTTCGTCCTTTTTCTTTACAAACAACACTGGTGCACCCCAAGGTGACACACTTGGTCGTATAAAACCTTTATCTAGAAGGTCTTGTAGTTGGGTCATTAATTCTTTCATCTCTGTTGGAGCCAGACGGTACGGTGCCTTGGCGACAGGTTGAGCTCCTGGCACAACATCAATTTGGAATTCGATTTCCCGATCAGGTGGAATTCCCGGCAAATCCTCAGGAAATACATCAGGAAAGTTACACACCACGGGTACATCTTCCAATTCTTTTACTTTAATTTCTTTATCAATAACATATGCCAGATAAGCCCCACACCCTCGCCTCATAATTTCACTCGCCTTAATCATTGAAATGACTTTAGGCGCATTAAACACTTTATCCCCGTAAACCGTTACTGAACTCCCATTAAGAGCAGTTAAGAAAATCATATCTCGTCGACAGACAATGTTAGCCTCATGTTTGGCCAACCAATCCATACCCAAAACTACATCAAAACCTCCTAACGTAATCACAAACAACTTAACAGGGAATCTATGTCCTTCTATATCAATGTAACAATCATCATCAATGACCTCCGTTACTCTAGTGGATTTACCAAGAGCAGTTTCTATGCTAAAGGCATTTTCTATCTTTTTAACATTAGTACGCAGTTTATCGCAAAAAGTAATAGCCACAAAACTCGTACTTGCACCAGAGTCAAATAGCACTGAAGCAGGGATATCATTAACCAAGAATGTACCTGTCACCACATCCGAGTCTTTGGCTGCCTGATCTTTAGTTATAGTAAAGGCACACGCTTTTGCCTTTTGCTTTTCACCTCCCTTGCTACTTTCAGGTGTGCTGGCTTCCGTCGGCATTATCTTTGGTTTAAAACAATTCCTGCTCATATGACCGATTCCACCACAATTATAACATTTTGGCATACTTGGACAATTATTCGAGAAATGTTCAGTTTTTCCATAACGGTAGCACAAAGTGGTCCCCATCCTACATTCCCCCCATGTTTCCTTCCACACTTAGGGCATGTTTCAATTCCTTCCATTTTAAACCTTTTCATAGGGGGTCCTGGTTTGTCATTTCGGTTTCTTTTAAATCTAGATGACCACTTTTGCTTAGGTTCTTCCTTTATTGGTTCAGCTTCCAACACATCATCCCAGACAATACCGCTAATTTCTACAGCCGATTCAAAAGTTCTGGGAGCATGCGCCTTCACATGTGTTCGGACTTTAGGTGGTAGTCCTTCCACATATAACTTCATTCTACGTTCCTCTGTGTTTACCAAATGAGGAACCAGTCTTGACATTTCATTAAATTTTGACGTATATTGCCGATGAGTCATACGTCCAGCTTTCAAAATCAGAAATTCCTGCTCGATTTTATCAATTTCATTCTTCGGACAAAAGTGTTTCATAACTAATTCCTTTAAGTTTTCCCATTTCATACCTTCCACATCAGTAGTGGTCTTTGACTGCTTGACCGTGTTCCACCAGTGTAAAGCTTCTTCAGTAAATGAATGAGCTGCAAATTTCACAGCTTGATCAACCCGACATTCACTAATTTCAATAATCGCCTCCATAGCCGAAACCCAATGGCAGGTAGCCACCGCATCTTTCTTACCATCAAAGGGTGGAGGATTACATCCTTTAAAAGCTTTATAATCACATCCTTTGGGTTTCTTTGTATCCGAACCCTTACCTTTATCATTGATAATCAATACCTCATCTTCATCGTGCTCTATGTTAGAGCTGTTAGCTCTTTCTCCTTCCTCAGTAGCTCCTTCTTTAGTAGTTTCCTTTTCGGCTTTGGTTCTATCTGAAGGTAATAGGTCTTTTAAAATTTTACGAACTTCATTAGATATTGCCTTTACCACCACCGGTTCAAGTCTAATTTCCTCCTCTTCATTTTCTTCTTCAGTGTTGACTTCAGTTTCAGCATTATTCACTAGTACTTCCTCAGCTTGCTTCTTGTTTTTAGGTGGTCGGCCTCGACCTCTAACACGTCCACCTTCTCCCCCTTCGCCTGCCATTTTAGTTTTCTATACATGTTGCAAACAACCATGTGTCAATCAAGGTAATAATTCAGGACGTAATAAGCATTGTAAATTGTTAATGACGTTGATCAAGTGTAATTAACTATTTACCTTACTTATAAGTTCTAAACATTCCCAATCATGAACACATTATCATTCGCAACATCATGCTAATTTAATCTATATCTTAAACATAACTAAGTTGGCAAAACCACATTTCCTCCTCGACCTCAGCCGAGTGTCTTATGTTCCTCCTCGACCTCAGTCGAGTGTCTTATGTACCTCCTCGACCTCAGTCGAGTGTCTTACACTTCATCCTCGACATCAGTCGAGTGACTTATATAAAAATAATCATTTCTTTCTCAACCGCAATTAAGACTTTATAAACATTCGTTATATCTCAGCTGAGATTCTTAAAATCATTTACTTCTCAACCATAGTTGAGATTTAAAACATTCTTTACTTTAAAACATTCTTTATCTGAAAACATACCTTTCCTGAAAACATGCTTTACCTGACCATAATCAGGTTAAAATCACTTTCATAAAATAACTTTATACATACATACGATTATTTGCATAAAATAACTTTATAACATGCATATCAGCCCAAAATGATAAAACATTTAAAACAGGGCTATAAGAACTCACTTGATATCTTACAGTAGCAAGATTCCTCGTAAACTGGTACTAATGGTGTAATTCTGCATTAGTTTATACTTAATAAGTTATTTATGTTTTAACCTACTGATTAGATCTTTTGGAACGTTCAATGTCAAAGACATTGCCTTGAAAGTCATGAGATAGTTAATGTTGTTGATTATGATGCTAAAACAGTTCCTAAACAGATTAATGGTTTAGAAATGATAAATCCTTATCATTGATTACCCAGATATCATGAAATATCACCATGTAATCTTAGAATAGGTTTAATAACCATGTTTAACATACTAATCTGACTGTTATCATAAACATCAGATAATCGTTCCAATAAGTATGTTAATGATTGTGATTAGTTTGAAACACTTAGATTTAACCTTTGCATATCAAAGATTAATCAAACTAATCATCTACATTGTCATAATCAAACGGACTAAACCATTATAATCATAGTTGTGATTTCATGCAAACCGGGCATTACAACGGATCAAAACAAGGATTTAACCGTTAGAACATCGTGTTCTTCATTTATAGTCAATCCTAGCCATCATCTAGGCAATAATCAACAATCATAACTATGTCATTACGTTCAAAATCAAGATCTAATCAATCAAAATCAAACTAGAAGGTTAAAACGAATCCTTACCTAATCTGACGGAGTTTTTTGACTGCAAAACAATGATCAGCACTTGCAGATAAGTTCCCTGGCTTCAAATATACGATCTGATGGCTTGAAATTTGTTTTCAGATGGTTTAAAATCGAATTCTTTCGTCTGGAGCTAGAAAGGTTCGAGATATGTAAAAATGTTTGATCTACATGAAATCTGATGAAAAATATCAACTTATTCCATCGCCTCACCCGTCGCGTACGGCGACGAGGAGTCAAATAGGGCTTCACGTACCGCGAAGAAATCCGGAGGATTTTAGATATTTTAGGTCCATCGCGTACCGCGAAGCTCTTCAAATCTCCGTCGCGTACCGCGACAAGTCCAAAAGTTCAATATTTTGAAAATGTTCTTCGTTTCGCGATTCCGGACAATCTGTAACTCCGTTTCGCGCACGGTTTTCGCCCACGTTCATCATTTCTCGTGTACTATCAACCTGTAGTAATTTCAATTGTTAATTCAACGTAGATTTTATACACGACCAAATATGCTAATTATTCGGTTGTTACACAATGACAAAGATCCAACACTTCATTACTCAAATTAGTGAAATTGGGCCGGATAACCAACGAGACTCGCGAGTGTTAGTCAACTTTAGGACTAACACCTACACGCATAACAATTCCTTACAAACATATACTTACGAACTACAAACAATGTGAAATCAATACAGGATCGTGAAAACAATAGCCAGTACAACATCGGGCGCGTACATTCTAGTTAAGATAAGTCAACCACTTCAAACACAGGTGAGTTCATTTGTCCCTTTTCAAACCTTTTGTTTTACTTCGGGACTGAGAAGCATGTTAAACAATTATTGAAATGTTTATTAAATGCTTTACGCGTATTTACAAAGCTTACACTTATGCTTGACATTGAAATGCTTGGGTGGGAAAACAAGGACTAAGACTACAGTGTAAATTGCTGATGTTATTTACTTTATACTTATTTACAATATACAAACACATGGTGATTGAACTGGAACCTAGTATACTTTGAGAAACTATAGACTTGATACTTATACTATAAACGAGAATTTTAAACTATATACTAGAGGCTTACAATATAGATTTGAAGCCTAGACCTTATGCTAAACGCTTATTATATATACTCAATACTTAAACTTTGAGCCGAATACTTATGTTATAAGCTATGAGCTTAAATATACAATGGATGTTTAACTTATAAACTCTATGTTTAATTATATACAAAACCTTAAAGTTTTGAGAATACTTAAACTAAACACTAAGGCTTTACAGAAATTATTTTAGAAAGTTAATGTTCTACACCTTCAGTAAAGTATTAAGTTACTTTACACTTACAATGATGGTATTAACCTTAACTTGATACATATATGCTTAGAAATACTTGTTATACTTTGAGATACTTGCAAATACGTGAATGCTTGATACATTTGGAATAATTGAATTACTTAAATGCATAATATACTTGGAATACATGAACACTTGGAATACTTGATATGCTTGGAACATGTGAACATTGGAATGCTTGAAACATTGGGGTGCTTAAACAAAAGACTGATTGACCGCCGCGTGTTGACCTATGTGTCAACCCCTACTAGTCATCAGTGAAACTATGTGAATACTTGAGACTTGTATGCATAAACTTTTGGACATTGTAAGATAGACTGTTGGCCGCCGCGTGTTGACCTGTGTGTCAACCCCTACTAGTCATCAAAGTTCTTCCTTGTCAGAGTCATGTAAGACAGACTGATTGGCCGCCGCGTGTTGACCTGTGTGTCAACCCCTACTAGTCATTCAGTGTTCTTCTTGATTCATCCATGGTTATGACAAGTGACTAGAATGATGGGGTTATTCTAGTTGACTTTGTGTTAACTTGAAGGTTCCTCTATCAGAACATGTCACAAATCACATTTAGGATCATTATGGATGGATGTTGAATTCCATAAGGTGTCAACTGTTCATAATGGTGCCTCTTAAACTTAATACTCATACGTTGTGGAATCATTAGAGTGGAGTGAAATGCTTAATTATCATTAACAACAATATGTTAAGCAGCTCGGTATTTGGTGGGATGTTGGCTGGGGCTTGTCCCCTACATATACCCTATATATAAGCATACTTGGTTGGATAACATAGGTGGTTGATAGTGAGGTTAAGGTTGTCACTTCGGGGAAACAAAGTAAATATGAACATGGAAAACAAATGTTATGAATCATAGATCATGGAAATCAAAGTAGTGGGATGAAATGCTTAATTATCATTAACAACAATATGTTAAGCAGCCCGGTATGTGGTGGGATGTTGGCTGGGGCTTGTCCCCTACATATGCCCTATATATAAGCATACTTGGTTGGATAGCATAGGTGGTTGTTAGTGAGGTTAAGGTTGTCATTTTGGGAATCAAGGTAAACGATTACAGGGTAATCAAATTCAAAGAATCAAACATTGAGAATCAAACGTTTTGGGAATCAAACATGTAGAGTGAAGCACTTAATTATCATCAGGAACAATATATCATGTGGTTCGGTATGTGGTGGGATGTTGGCTGGGGCTTGTCCCCTACATATGCCCTATATATAAGCATACTGAGACGGATGGTATAGGTGGTTAATGGTGAGGTTAAGGTTGTCATTCAAGAGACTTTTCAAACGATTTTTCAAACCAATTTTACATAAAACTACATGAACTAACCAACCATTGTTTTGACTTTATTTTCTTACATGCTTTCTCAGGTGACGCACATGATTAAACTAAGACCCAGGATTTGCATACTAGGATGCCCAGACATAGATCCTAGTTGACTTTTGAAGAAGCACATCTTTCGAGATCAATACGAAACTCTTTTGGATATCTTGTATAACTACAAGATAGATATGTTTGATTCTTTTGGATAAGCTTACTTAGTTAATTACCAAACCTTGATATTGTAATTTAACTTTGTAATCCTAGCTATTATGTTATTGTGCTTAATTATTCTTAACATTGATGCTATGTAAACAATCTGATCATCACGATTATCATTCACGATATCGCGCCTCGAGAACCTTCCGCCCGACGGGGACTTCGATCCTACCTCGCCGGCTCGGGGTGTGACATCTAAATACATGATGCACCCAGGAGGCGATAAAATGTATAAGAATCTGAAAGAGAACTATTGGTGGATTGGCATGAAGAAAGATATTGCCGCATATGTTGCAAAATTTTTGACTTGTTCTCAAGTTAAAGCAGAGCATCAAAAACCTTCTGGCATGTTGCAACAACTTGAACTACCACTCTGGAAGTGGGAAATGATAACTATGGATTTTATAACCAAACTTCCTCGAACCAGTCGTGGGAATGATACGATTTGGGTTATCGTTGATAGACTAAATAAATCTGCTCATTTCCTAGCAATGAAAGAAACTTACTCTATGGATAGGCTAGCACAGTTGTACGTAAATGAGATTGTATCATTACACGGTGTGCCATTATCTATTGTGTCAGATAGGGATAGTCGTTTTACATCTCGATTCTGGCAAAGTTTTCAAAAAGCTCTCGGAACACGTTTAAATTTCAGTGCTGCTTATCATCCACAAACTGATGGGCTGAGCAAAAGAACAATCCAAACATTGGAAGACATGCTCCGAGCTTGGGTGATAGACTTTGGAGGAAGCTGGGATGATCACTTACCTTTAATGGAATTCTCCTATAATAATAGTTATCACTCAAGTATTCAGACTGCACCGTTTGAAGCTCTCTACGGTAGAAAATGTCGAACACCAGTCTGTTGGTCTGAAATTGGTGAAAATCAGTTGTCTGGTCCAGAAATAGTGCAAGAAACAATTGACAAAGTCTTTCAAATTAGAGAAAGATTGAAAACAGCCAGAGATCGACAAAAGAGCTATGCAGATCGAAGAAGAAAGCCATTAGAATGTTGAAGATAAAGTGTTACTTAAAGTTTCTCCATGAAAAGGAGTAATATTCGGTAAAAAGGGAAAGTTAAGTCCACGTTATGTCGGAGCTTTTAAAATTCTCAAAAGAATCGGACCAGTGGCTTATCAACTTGAACTACCGGTAGAAATGGCCGGAGTACATGATGTGTTTCATGTTTCTAATCTCCGAAAATGTTTGGCCGATGAATCTTTGTTAGTGCCTCTTCAAGATGTTGAAGTAAATGAAAAATTAAAATTTATGGAGCAACCACTTCAAATCGAAGACCGTCGAGAAAAGAAACTCAAGCGTAAATAGTTGGTGTTAGTTAAGGTTAAGTGGGACTCCAGACGTGGTCCTGAATACACATGGGAACTGGAATCTGAAATGAGAAAGAAATATCCACATTTATTCCAATAATCTCGAGGATGAGATTAAAACAAAGGTGGGGATAATGTAACAACTGCATATTTATTTATTTTATAAAATATATTGTTCAATATTATATTTAAAATTATCTAGTTATTATATACATTTGTGACACTTACATACTAGTAAGTAACGAGTAAAATGATTATTAAAAATTTTTGACATACTTATTCGGTTAGTTGATATTATAGGGGACCACCTAAAATTAATAAAATATATTATAATTAAACTTTCTCCGATTTTAACGAAACTTAGGTCGAAACGTAGAGAAAAATGAGCTGGTCCTAGCAGTATTTTTAAAATTTTATAAAACATCATATTATAAAAGTTATAAGAGAAAAACAAAATTTGAGCTAAATTAATTATAATAATAAAATAATAAAATAATAAAATATTAAAATCTTACATTTCAATTTGAAATTTTAAAGTTACGTGAAGTATTCTGCAACAATCAAAAATTTAGGTGGATAAGATCACACGAAACTTCCTTCGGCATTAAGTTTCGATTCAGCTATATATATATATATACTCACAATTTCATGACAATTAAAAATCACATATGTACATATACAATATATACACACATACAATTAAGAAGGAGATTAGAAGCAATGGACGCTAGGAGGTGCTGATCAAGTATAAAAGGATCAAGATTAAGGAGTCAGTTCGTTTAGGTATACGATCTAAATTTTTAGTTAAACTCATAAATTTAAAGTTTTATTAAAATATTAACTTATAGGGTTAGAGTTAAGATCCGACCCTATGTATATATTAAAAAGAGTAAATTTCCATTTTGGTCCCTGTGGTTTCAAATTATTCTCTATTTTAGTACCAACATTTAGATAATTCCTATTTCGGTGGATTCTGAAAACCGAACCGAACCGCACCGTGCACACCCCTACCGAACGGTGGGGGTCAATAATGGGTTAAAAACAAATTTTGGAACTAAAATAGAGAAGAATTAAAAACCACAGGGACCAAAATAGGAATTATCTAAATGTTGGTACTAAAATAGAGAATAATTAAAAACCATAGGGACCAAAATAGAGAATAATGAAAAACGATAGGGACCAAAATAGGAATTATCTAAATGTTGGTACTAAAAGAGAGAATAATTTGAAACCACAGGGACCAAAATGGAAATTAACTCTATTAAAAATGTTAGTTTACTTATAATAATAACAATTATAAATCATAATAGTAATAATATAATAATAATAATATAATCGTAATAATAAAAGTAATAATCGTAAAAATAATAATAATATTAATAATCGTAATAATAATAATAATAATTAAATAAATAAATAAGCAAATCTTCTTTACAGAATAATTATAAGAATAGATTAAGCAGAAACGCCGCCCAAAATTATATTGAGAAGTTATAAGCTGTCGCTCAACCAACCAAAATTTCCAGGTGAATACATTTAACTTATTTTTAAATATAAATTCATTTTTTAGCATTGTTTGTTTAAACTTTGACGCATAAGTGGATACTATTAGACCAGCATTTAGGCTATTAGTATACGTATGATTTGCAAATCATATCCGCATATGGGTGAAATTCTCATACGAGGCTGGTACAGGTGGGCTGGAAGGT
The DNA here is from genome assembly GCA_009363875.1 of Mikania micrantha. Lineage (NCBI taxonomy): Eukaryota > Viridiplantae > Streptophyta > Magnoliopsida > Asterales > Asteraceae > Mikania > Mikania micrantha. The sequence continues at coordinate 52,484,088 of CM018685.1, read as the reverse complement.
TAAACGTAAGACGTGCTGCGCAAGCAATCTAACCAGTGACCAGCTGTGGGCTGGAGGGAACAAAACGTAAGACGCGCTGCACTGTAGTTCCTAACCAGTGACAGTTATAAACCAGTGTATGCAGTAGTTGTATCGATCAGTGAAATAACCTGCTAAATGTGTAGTATTGCCAATATTACTTATGGTTAAAGGACCGAACATGCTATGCTTATATATCGAGTCTGTTATTTGTATTCACCAACTTTATGTTGACGTTTTATTTTCAAAAAAACTTTTCAGGTAATAATGAATGACAAATCAGAAGCAAAATTAGAGGGTTATGGCCTATGACGCCTTAAATAAAAATGTTGTGGCGAAACCGTGGAGCAATTAGAGTTATACCTCCAAGTCCCGTGTAAACCGAGATATGTAAATATATGTTTGTAAAAAACTTGGTTTGAAATAAAATAAAATGATATGTTTATATCTATGCATATGAAATTTTATAAAACCCTGAAAAGTCATTTACAAACGATGAAAATGTGGTTTTTCATACCTATGCGTATAAATTAATTGTAAATTAAGAAAAACGGTTTTCACATCCACGCATGTGATTTATTTATAAAATTATGAATTCATGAAACAACGCTTCCGCTAAAAACATATTAAAATGAATAATAAACTCTGACCGAGACATATCCATGAAACCAATTCGGGTCATAGCGCCCGGGTCGCCGAGAGCCCGGGGTGTGACACGGAAGAACCAACACTTAAATGGTGTAAGCAACGAAAGGTTCTCACCCTGTCCCTGACATTGTTCTCCGACGATCTCCCCTGGGCGAATGGGGACACCATTCTCTTTCTTTCTTCAATCGTTCCGATCAGGACAAGTGTGTTGGTTCGTATTATAATATATTTTAATATTATTATGATTTTAATATTATAATATATTTTAATAATATTATATTATTATTTTAATATTTATATTTTTTAATTATTATAATACTATTATTGTTATTATATTACTAATTATAATAATATATTTTAATCATTTTATCACGATAATGTTAATTTGTCATCCAATTATAATTTTATAATATTTTTATTATAATAATAATAATAATATATTTTATTATTATTGTATTATTTATATTATATTATTATTATTAATGTTATATTATTATTATTTTAATATTATAATATATTTTAATATTTTAATATTATAATATATTTTATATTACTAATTAAAATAATATATTTTAATTATTTTATCGTGATAAAATGAATTTATTATGATATAACGCGAGAATAACTATATTATTATTATATTATTATTATTATTATAGTTTTAATAATATAATATATTTTAATATTATAATATATTTTAATATTTTAATATTATTATTATTTTAATATTATAATATATTTTAATAATATAATATTACTATTATAATATTAATGTTTTTTAATTATTATAATATTATTATTAATATTATATTATTAATTATAATAATATATTTTAATCATTTTATCGCAAAATGTATATATAGATAATTAGTCATTCTGATATAAAGACAAGTTGTGCACATAACCAGCAAACAACATGCATAACATTTGAAGTCCAAAAACGTGTTTACAATTGAATGTAAAAGAAGTAGCAAACACTAAATTTCCTTGCATCGGAACAGTTAGAGCATCTCGGAGTTGTTGATAGTGATCAAAGAGGTTGATTTACAATTTGAAGATGCAATCAATCAATAAGAACAAACATGGTTTTTAACCCCGGCACGTTGTGGCAAGGCGGGCCACATGATGAAACTGATGTGGTAAATGGTATACTTGTAAATTATGTAAGTAATGGCAATATGATGTTGCGAGCTTGGTGAAGACATTAAAATTGAAATGATTAAACACCGAGGGAGAAACATAATTCACGTGGTGGTAAAAACGACTACCACATAACACAAACCGATTTTTCTTTACCCTCATGCCACGACCTAATAAAATTAGGTAAATTAATTAAATGCAAAAAGGAAAAAAAAAGTAACTTAGTTAAGCAGAAAAAAAAAATTAAAAGTCTCAAGAATCAAACCTATGACCTCTCAACTCAAACCAAGAAGTCTTACTAGCTATAGAAATTTTATTTTGATTATATAGTTAAAATAAAGATACAAAATTCTTGAATTGAGTCCAAAAAAAAGAGAAAAAAGGTTTTTGGTTACATGAATAAAATCTTAAACCTTCCAATTAAAATTAAAACATTATTTCTAGCTTAAAGAAGACAACATTTATTAATTTTGCTGAAAGCAAATATAACCTTCGACTTTTGGGTTAAAAAGGGAAAACAAAGGTAAACTCACTCGAAAAAAAAGTTGTAAACGACGAGAGTCAAACCAATAACCTTTTCAAGTACCAACTTAACAAATATTAATTATGATGAAAACGTATGTATCTAATCTTACATAACTTTTTGGTTAAAAAAAGGAAACCATTCTTAAATATTGGATGCAACATGAGTCAAACTAATGGCCTTTCATGTGAAATTCAGACGCTATAACTAACTTTACCAACTCAACATAGGTTAATTACGATGAAAAATATGTTAAAGCCTAAACTATATTTTATGTAACTTATAACTTAGAATTATAATAATTATAAACAAACAAATATACCAGGTGAAATCCTACTGTGTGAGGTCTGGAAGGGATAAATGAGGACAGACTTTACTCCACCCTAAAAGATGGTAGAGATGTTGCCTCGTAACAGACCCTGGCTCAAAAAAAGTTATTGTTTTTATTTTTATTTAGGTATACAAGTGTACTATAGTCATATACTTACTTTCATATACTTTCTTTGAGATGCTCTTATGAAAAATAGAAAAGAAAAGCAAATATAAAAATATACATACAATTGGTTGATAAAGTATCTTTCCTATATAATAAGTTCAATAATTAGGATAACCAAATATAAAAATATTTTTTTGGGCTTATATATATGAATACATATAAAATAAATAAATTTTTAAAAATAACAAAGTTGGCTCTACTCGGCTCGGTTTGTAAACGGGTCGAGTCCGAGGCCACTTTTGCTCAGCTCAGTTTGTTTACAACTATATTCATTCATTATTCAAATAAATATGAAAAAAAATGTCTTGTTTATTTATTTACGTTCGTGAACGATCATTTATCCATATTTCTTTATGTTATTTCACTTATAGCCAGTTATGTTCATTCGGGTTGAAAGCAGACCGAAAATGTTTAGTAACCACAACTATTGATAGCAAGTTAATTGCTTGTATTTAAGTACCTTAATGGTTATTGATGTGAAAAAACATGCTTAAAAATATCAATTATAAAGTTATTGAGCTCGCAAATTATGATTTAAATAATATTCCATTTAATAATAGATTAATAGGTGTCATTGTATTGCCATGTGTATCATGAAATGAGAGTTATATGATGTAGATAAACCTGAGATCATAACCCAACATGTGACGTGTTTGCCCCTACAAACACATCCCATGTCACACCACGATCTGGCGGGGTTGGATCGAAGTCCCCGTCGAGCGGAAGGTTCTTGGGGCGCAGTGATAATCGTGATGACCAGATTGTTTACATAGCATCAATGTTAAGAATAACTAAAGCACAATATAGTATTAAACTAGGATTACATAGTTAAATTACAAATGACAATGTTTAGTAATTTAACTAAGTAAACCTGTCAAAAGAATAAATGTTTCACTATCTTGTAACTATGCAAGATATCAAAAGAGTCTTGCGTCTGTTAACAAAATATGTGCTTCCCAAAAGTCAACTAGGTCCTCTATCTGGGTAGCCTAGCATGCAATCCAAAAGTCTTAGCTTAAACCTGTGCATCACCTGAGAAAGCATGTGAGAAAAACAAAGTCAACAATGGTTGGTGAGTTCATATAGTTTTAGTATTTGATAAATAGCTTTTGAAAACCTTTTAGGTAAAACCTTAACTTCATTAACAGCACCTGTATCATCCAACTCGGTATGCTTATATATAGGGCATACCCCTGAGTCGAGTCTACGACCCGCCCAGACGCCGTCCCACCACATACTAAACCGCATAGGACATTGTTGTTAATGATAATTAAGCATTTTACCTACCATTCAATTCCGTCATAGTTTCAAGCATCCTGTTTAAAAGTTCATGATATTTACCCAATATCATTAACAATCCCCTCGGTAACGACCTTAATCTCATTATCACCACCTGTATCTTACCAATCATCCAATCCCACCGTGACTACAAGTATTCTGATTAAGATTTCGTATTGTTTAATGATCCAGAATTAGCTTTAGCATCCCTCTAGGTAACAACCTTAATCTCATTAACATCACTTATATCATCCAACTTGGTATGCTTATGTATAGGGCATACCCCTGAGTCGAGCCTACGACCCGCCCAGACGCCATCCCACCACATACTAAGTCACATAGGACATTGATGCTAATGATAATTAAGCGCCTTACCTATCATTCAACACGCACAATGTAGCATCTGAGTATCAAGTTTGAGAGGCACCATTATAGACAGCTGAACACCTGAGGGAATTCAGTATCCATATATATAACGGTCCTAAATATGACTCGCGACATGTTATGATAGAGAAACCCTCAAGCTGACACAAAGTCAGCTAGAAGAACCCAAATCATTCTAGTCATTTGTCATAACCATGGATGAATCAAGAAGAACACTGAATGACTAATAGGGCTTGACCACTGTCAACACGCGGCGGCCAATCAGTCTGTCTTACATGATTCTGACAACGAAGAGCACTGATGTCTAGTAGGGCTTGACCAATGTCAAGACGCGGCGGCCAATCAGTCTGTCTTACGATGCCCGATAGCTTAAGCATACAAGTGTAAAGCATTCACATAGCTTTACTGATGACTAGTAGGAGTTGACACACAGGTCAACACACGACGGTCAATCAGTCTGTTGTTTTTAAAAGCATTAAATAACATTTCTAAAATTGTTTAAAATGTATAACATGCTTCTCAGTCCCGAAGTAAAACAAATAGTTTGAAAAGGGACAAATGAACTCACTTTGTGTTTGTTGTGGTTGACTAAGTAAAATCAAGAATGCACGCACTCGTTGTTTGTACTTGTTGTGATGTTCACGATCCTGTATTGATTTTTCATAGTATTTGTAGCTTATAAGTATTTGTTGTAATGACTTGTGCACGTGTACGTGTTAGCCCTAGAGTTGGCTAACACTTATGAGTCTCGGTCTTTATTCGGCCCAAATTGGCGTGCAAGGGATGTTGCTAGTGCTTATTCACTTAGGTATAGCCATTTTACTTTGTTATCTACCTTTTGTTGTCTTCTATATAAATCTATTATAATGGGTAGTCTAGAAAACCATTTCGGTTAATAACATCTGGTTGAGTTTAGTGTTAATGAAAACTTTTTGACTTGCTCCTACTTACCACCTTTGTAGTAAAATGGGAATTCCTTCCATTTATGTTATCCCTTATTTATAATTCCGGTGTGTTTTGTGATCCGTTAGTCGAGTGGGCCGAATTTAATTGGGCCGAATAGTAATTCGGGTCGTGTGGGTTATGTGAGTTGATTTAACCCTATGGGTCGAAAGAGTGGGCCAAGACAACCCCATGGGCCCATTGCTTGTTCTTGGGCCGATAGATTTACCTAGACTTGGCCATGGGCCGCGTGTTTCAATGTGGGCCAAAGGCACTCAATTTGGGCCGTTTAATGGGCTGAACAAATGGGCCAAATCAAATGAATTAAGTTGGTTGCTTCTCACTATCCTAGGATATTATGGTTGGGCCGATTCAAAGTGTCTTTGGGTCGATTGTGTTATGGGCCTTTAGATATTTAGCTTAGACCAAGGGAATTTGGGTTAAAAATTCATAGTGATGGTGTTGGGCCTAATCAAGTGATTATGGCTATTTCTTTTAGTCTTGGGCCGAAACATAACTACATGGATCGGATGAGTTTATTAGGCTAAGTTAATCATGATGGGTTTAGCATATGGTAGTTGCGAACCCAGCGAATCTATTAACTAACAATAGGGTTCGGCCAGCGGTGGGTTAGAGGCTAAGGTTCGGTGAACATCGAAGGCTTCGGCGAGTGAAAGCAAGGGTTCGGTGTGCCTGGGTTCGTGAGAGTGGAGGGTTCGGCTAAAAGATGATTCGGCCAAGACTGATCGTGGTTCGCGGGTGATAAGGGTTGGCGAACCCAGGAAAGGTTCGCAGTTCCCATGCATGTTGGTTCGCTTGAAGGTTCGGCCATGAGTTGGCGAACCCCAGGTTCGTGGGTGATGCTAGGATCGTGACTATCCAGGGTTCAGCAAGGAGCAACTGGTTCGGCTGAGCCGATGTCCACGAACCTGCACCTTCATCCCGTCTTCTTCAGCCATTCCTTGTTCTAAAATCGTTCTCGTGACAATACCAAGTGCTAAATGACTCTCAGAGGTGAGGAAAGTAGGTAATAGAGTTATACATCAGTTTAGTATGTGTGTATGCATGGCCGAACAAAAGGTTTAGAAAAACCCTAATTTTCGTGAACTTCAAAGCCTCTTACCTCGATTTTCAGTGGGGGAATCCTCAGATCGGTTGTACTTTTAGGTAGAGAAGCTCGAGATCTTCGTGTGGACACCAAAATCACGAAATTTCATCCAAGATTGAAAGAGTTATGGTGAATTGAAGGTGATGAACTTTAGAGAGAGAGAGAGTGAAACGTTGGAGGTGGTTTAGAATGAGAGAGATTAGAAATGAAATTTAAAAGCCTCATTTATACTTTAAATACCCGGAGGGTATTCGGGTTCGTTTCGTTTGCTCGGTTTTCGTCTCCGTTGTGTTTCCGGATCGTAAAGCGCGCTTTTCGTAATTTAAATAAAAGACTATTTTAAATGTTTGGAAAGTGGTTATTTATAGTAAATATTTTAAATATTATTTTCTTGAATTTATCTGTCGTACTTTATTATTTTAAGCGTTTCGTAATTTCGTTCGCGTATTATGCTTTACGCGCTTTAGTTAAAATAGTTTTCTTTTAATTTATTTCTGTTGAGTTTCAAAATTGTCAAACAGAAAATATTATATTTCTTTAATTTTATTATCGTTTGTATCGTCTTCGTCTTCGTTTTCGTTTCGTCAGAAACGCTACTTACGCGCGTTTTCGTACAGAGCGCTAACTGTACGAACACGATCGTACGTTTCACTTTCTGATTTTGTTTTCTACCTTTCAGTTATCATTTCAGATCGTTAAACTTTAAGATTTATTCGTACAGATCGTCACCTATACGAGTAATTCATCGGTTTAGCATTCTGTAACAACAACCTTTTTGGTTTTGTTTTGTTTATCCTCACATACGTTTATACATAATAGCATCAAAACAAGCATGTGTGTTCCTGTTCCTTGTCGTCTGGTGTGTTTCTGATTGTTTAAACCGTGATGTTTAATTCAGATTTCAGCACAATAGCATAGTAGTTTAGTGTTTAGCATAATGTGTCCATTGCATAAACTTAGTTCTCATAGTTTGCACTTGAGTTATTGTTCACGTTACTGTGCAACTTACTGTTCCAGTAACGATTCCGGCACAGATGTTACAGTCTCCCCTTGTTAAAGAAATTTTGTCCCGAAATTTAAAAGATATTATCAGTTACTACTTTCTCTGTAACAAATGGAAAACTTTGGTTGGTGTGATATTCTTACGCTCCCAGATCAAAATCTAGGTCGCGTTTGGGATTTCCTACGTATGGCCTCAAAGTTTTGCTAGTCTTATTGCTCATAGTGGTCTTACTGTTATGGCTTGCTTAATCCTTGTATGACTCTAACACCTTATTGTTTCAAACTAACTCATGCTATGAGCATCAATTGTTACACAACCTTAGTGTTAGCTATGGTTTCCTACGTATGTTATGTGCATCAACCAAGGATTCTTTCATTGTTTCTATCTCAATAAAAGGAGTCCTAAGCTTTCATGGAATACTAATGTGGTTATACTAATAGGAAGAAGAAAATTTTCTTATTCATACTAGTATCAAAATAGAATAAGCATTTATGAGTTTAAAGGACGTCACATACCAGTAACTGTCTTTGGCAGATCTTTGCCTTGTATTCGCAACTGATTCTCCTGGTCTACTTATTTAGTTTAACTAGGATTTCAGCATAGTCTTAACATTCATCCTTTCCTTAATATCCTAAAACTGATGTTCTCCAAATTATGTAATTCGAGTTCTATAAGTTCTAGGTGGAAAGTGACAGCTTACACGCTAGTTTTAGCATTTGGACTTTCTACCGATGTTAGTGTTCTAATTAGATAAGGTCCGTTTTCTAATTACAGTAGTTAAACTATCATCAAGAATTACCCTATATTTATTTAATCATTTAACGCTTATTTAACCTAAGGATTTCTTAGGTTACTATTCCCATTATCTACTTGGCACCGAGTTTGCTTGCGGTTACCTTAGATTTATTGTTCCTTAAGCCATAACGGGGAATGCATTTAGAATTTGCATGCAATAACTAATTTAACATATCAGGATGAGACGTGCATACCTGTGGGGTCATCAGACTCCAAACATGCATTAGGAGTTGGTAAGGTACCCTTTTCCTTAGTTAGCGAAGGATCTGCTGAAGATACCCTCACGGGGCAGTCTCGTGCAACATGTTCGGACACTCCGCACACATAGCAATCCTTGTTGTGTCGAGGAAGGGGATATGTAGTGTTTCCAGGGTTCTGGTTATGATTCGGGGGATTATTACAATCACGACTCCAGTGTCCCTTTCTCCCACAGTTCAGGCAATGTTTGCACAGTTTATTCTTAGCATGGTGAAGACCGCACGTGGCATATAAAGGAAATTTGCTAGCATTCTGTTTGCATATTAATTCCATCAAAGATCTGCATTGATGATCCCAATGGTTTGTCTCGCCACAACGGGTGCATTGCTTGCATGAGATTTCAACACGGTGGTGATAGTGACAACTAGCGCAAAGGGGGGCTTTTCCAGCATAACGCTTACGACCCTCTGACTCAGAAGCAACGACCATTTGGCGAAGGGGAATGGCCTCAGTGTAGATTACAAGATCTCTTGATTTCTTAGAATGACACCGTTTTCGCTTCTTGCTCGTTTCTCCTTGCACCAGTTCTTTAGTTCTCGTGATTGTCTTCGGGTAGCTTCGATTGTTCTCATCACCGTTCATGACTTGAGCGATGATTCCAGGGAGAACCGTCATCATCTGTTCAGTAATTAGGGTTGCGAGTGCAACGGCTGCCGGGTCCGTCTCCTGTATAGGAGAAGGTGGTGATGGTTTCCTTCGTGGTGACATTCTGCTTATACCCGAAAGAACATCGGTTAGCGTAACGGCCGAACGTAAAAGACACAATGCAAGCTTAAATCCTATGTTCTCTTTATGAGGGTCCCTAAGTTATAGTCTAGGCCAAACCGTTTAAGTAAATGACCTATTATTCTCTATAACCTTGTGCTCTGATACCAATCTGTCACACCCCGAGCCAGCGGGGTTGGATCGAAGTCCACGTCGGGCGGAAAGTTCTCGGGGCGCGATATCGTGAGTGATAATCGTGATGACCAGATTGTTTACATAGCATCAATGTTAAGAATTACTAAAGCACAATATAGTATTAAACTAGGATTACATAGTTAAATTACAAATGACAATGTTTAGTAATTCAAATAAGTAAACCTATTAAAAGAATAAATGTTTCACTATCTTGTAATTGTGCAAGATATCAAAAGAGTCTTGCGTCTGTAAACAAAATATGTGCTTCCCAAAAGTCAACTAGGTCCTCTATCTGGGTAGCCTAGCATGCAATCCAAAAGTCTTAGCTTAAACCTGTGCATCACCTGAGAAAGCATGTGAGAAAAACAAAGTCAACACAATGGTTGGTGAGTTCATATAGTTTTAGTATTTGATAAATAGCTTTTGCAATCCTTTTAGGTAAAACCTTAACTTCAATAACAGCACCTGTATCATCCAACTCGATCGGTATGCTTATATATAGGGCATACCCCTGAGTCGAGCCTACGACCCGCCCAGACGCCGTCCCACCACATACTAAACCGCATAGGACATTGTTAATTAAGCATTTTACCTACCATTCAATTCCGTCATAGTTTCAAGCATCATGTTTAAAAGTTCATGATATCTACCCAATAGCATTAACAATCCCCTCGGTAACGACCTTAATCTCATTAACACCACCTGTATCATCCAACTCGGTATGCTTATATATAGGGCATATCCCTGAGTCGAGCCTACGACCCGCCCAGACGTCATCCCACCACATACTAAGTCACATAGGACATTGATGCTAACGATAATTAAGCGTCTTACCTATCATCCAATCCCACCGTGACTACAAGTATTCTGATTAAGACTTCGTATTGTTTAATGATCTAGAATTAGCTTTAGCATCCCTCTAATTAACAACCTTAATCTCATTAACATCACCTGTATCATCCAACTCGGTATGCTTATGTATAGGGCATACCCTTGAGTCGAGCCAACGACCCGCCCAGACGCCATCCCACCACATACTAAGTCACATAGGACATTGATGCTAATGATAATTAAGCGTCTTACCTATCATTCAACACGCACAACGTAGCATCTGAGTATCAAGTTTGAGAGGCACCATTATAGACAGTTGAACACCCGAGGGAATTCAGTATCCATATATATAACGGTCCTAAATATGACTCGCTACATGTTATGATAGAGAAACTCAAGCTGACACAAAGTCAGCTAGAAGAACCCAAATCATTCTAGTCATTTGTCATAACCATGGATGAATCAAGAAGAACACTGAATGACTAGTAGGGCTTGACCACTGTCAACACGCGGCGGCCAATCAGTCTGTCTTACATGATTCTGACAACGAAGAGCACTGATGACTAGTAGGGCTTGACCAATGTCAAGACGCGGCGGCCAATCAGTCTGTCTTACGATGCCCGATAGCTTAAGCATACAAGTGTAAAGCATTTACATAGTTTTACTGATGACTAGTAGGGGTTGACACACAGGTCAACACGCGACAGTCAATCAGTCTGTTGTTCAAGCATTCCAAGTGTATCAAGCATTCATGTGTTTCAAGCATTCCAAGTATATCAAGCATTCATGTGTTTGAGCATAGATGTCACACCCCGAGCCGGCGGGATAGGATCGATTGTCCCGTCGGGCGGAAGGTTCTCGAGGCGCGATATCGTGAGTGATAATCGTGATGATCAGATTGTTTACGTTGCACATGATATATATGAGAAATGCTAAATATAATAGAATTACAAAGTTAAATTACATCAGTATTGTTTATAATTTAACAATGTAAATCTACCATTAACATCATAAATTTCTATCTTGTATTTACACAAGATATACAAAATAGTTTGTATAATGATGTCTTCAAAATTATGCAGGTCCAAAATGCTAAGCCTTCTATCTGAAGTCCTAGTCCAAAAGGAATACTCCTTAGTTGACCTGTTCGTCACCTGAGAAGTCATGCAAAATCAAGTCAACACATGGTTGGTGAGTTCATATAGTTTTGTAATTTGAAAATGATTTGAACCCTACTCTCGGTAAAGACCCTAATCTCATTAACACCACATGTATCATCCAGATCGGTAAGCTTATATATAGGGCATACCCCTGGGTCAAGGCTACAACCCCGCCCAGACGCCATCCCACCACATACTAATCCGCATAGGACATTGTTGTTAATGATAATTAAGCGTTTTTACCTACCATACACTTTTAAACACCCATGATTCCTCTGTTCTCTGTTCCTGTAATTGCAAACGTTTGAAATCTCTATTGATTACATATGTTCATCATACAAATATGATCAAAACAGCAATTGTAGAATTAGTTATAAATGCTTAATCAAATAAATAAATAAACATTCAATAAAATCTAAGTCCTAACGATTGGGGCCTTTGGTCAACTCGAGTAGACTAGTCTGTCAATCAAGGTACTTAGTAGTAAAGGAGATCTGTAAATATCATCAAGCATGCGACCCAAACTCAATCAGTCTAGCTAGGACATCTTTTGAGATTTAGGATTTCATTGACCGTTTGACCGTATGACCGTTCACATGCTATCTTTGAATATCTTCCAGATGTTCCTCAAAATAGTTCTTTGTACTTAGTTCTTTGAAATAGATCGTTAGTTCTTTGACAACACCTTCTTGAAATAGTTCTTTGAAAATGGATCGTTAATTCATTGAAAATAGATCTTTAAAAATAGTTCTTTGCTTGAGGTCTTTATTTCTTTGAAAATAGTCCTTTGAAATTAGTTCTTTGATTCATAACAGTTACCTAAACATGAGTCTAGGATAACAGTTATACATATAAAACATATAAAAGTATTCAAGTAAACAATTTACATAAAACAGTTTACGCATGCTTCTCAGCCCCGCGTTTTAAAACAAAAATGTTAGAAAAGGGGCAATGAACTCACCTGTGTTGCTTTGTATAGAATTACCACAAAATGCGCGCTCGTTGGTGTAGCTTATGTATCTTCGATTCCTGAGTTGTTTTAAAAGAATTCGCATACGATAAGTATATATAATAGACGTCGTAACTAGGGTTTGGTCTCGGTGTGCTACTACGTGTCCTAACTTCTAATGTTTTTCTAAGATTATTTCTATCTAAATTGACCTATTACCCATTACTAACCCGTACCTCATGATTGTTCATCATAAACCTTAAATTCACATGTTATTGATTTATTCCATTTTAGTTTAAAAGTTTAGAAAAACCTCATTTATTTAATAAGTTTGAAAATCATTACTTTTATATAAAAGCATCATTTATTATGAATAATAAGGTGTACAAGTTATTTCGTTTTGAATTACACTTCATTGAAACGTAATTTATTTAAGCAAAAAGCATCGTTATCATGATGGGCTTAGAGGAACCCATTGGGCCAACTTTGGGCCCAATGTTAACCCTTGATTTGTATAACCCATCTAAGATAATTCAAGTGAATCATCTTAATTTGATTACAGTTCTTATGATATCTCATTGACACTTGAACTATAATTTATCGTTTCATTTCATACAATCTTACAATGAAATCCCGAGGTGTTAACTGAACAAATGAATGTTAACAATCCATATGTAGTTGTTGACATGATTAAGAAACTCATTTTCTTAATAAACCCTAATTTATGATTTTCTTGTTAATAGAACCCTTGTGTCTCACCCTTTCCACACATAAGTTTAAGTCTCATTGTCATTTAGAAAACCCTTAGCTTATTGTCTCCTAACAACTCCTTAGTAATTCCTACTTCGTTAACTCTATGCTTGGTTCATGAACTACTCAACGTTGGTGATGTATAATGTAAACCCTAATATGGTTCCCATCTCTACTCACCCACTCCCATTACCAACTCATGCAGGCACGTACACCCCATATGCATGCAACGGTGGCTGGATTCAAGGATAGCCGAATGAGGGAGTGGCTCAAATCAGTCGGGTTGAGTATGAGCATGCCGAATGAATGATTAAGATCGAATAGCTATGTGGCCGAAGGAGGAACTGCCGAATGGGCTGGGCCGACGAATGAGCTACGGTCGAATGAAGATGACCGATCAAATGGCATCTGCTTCGACGAATAAGGTTGGCTGGGCGAATGACTGAACCGGCGAGTGAGGTTTGGCCCTATTCGCCGAATAGAGTTCCCATCTCATTCGCCGAATGAAGGGGGGGTGGTTCAGCTGGAGCCATTCGACCACCTGAGGGTGTGTCATTCGGCCGACCGAAGGCCCCTGTGACAGCCCTTCGATTTCGAACAACTAGCTAACCTAACCCAATCCCTCTTGCTTCTATGGTTTTATAGTGTAAGTCCTAAGGTTTGAAATGGGTTAAAATCGGAAAGAACAAGGTTCGAACTTAGGGTTTTGAAAACCCTAAAACCGAAACAAACACATGATCTTTACCACAATTTTGATGGATTCAAGCCCCGATCTGTTGTACTTCCTTGATCTACAAATGATGGTGGTGATTTTGACACCAAGAACACAAGAAATGGTTGAGGATCCAACAAGAAATCTTAGTGAGAAGGTGATGGTTCTAGTGAGAGAAAGTTCCGAAATTTCTTGAGAGGAAGAGGGATGTTGGCTGGTTGGTGAGGGTTTAAAGTGGCTTTAATGCCACATTAAAGGATAGGGAAATACCCGGGTTCGTTCGGGTTCGTTCGGTTTCGCGTGGTTTCGCGTAAAACATCGGTTTCCCGTCGTTTTCGTTACGAAACGACTCGGTTTAAAAATAAAATTTATAAAATCATTTTAGATTGTGATTCCTAATAAATTAACTAAATATATTTTAATTATTTAAATTACGAAATATTTATTTAACGTTTAAATCGAATCGAGCGGTCATCGCGCGTATTTGATCGAATCGTCACCCGATCAAACAAGACGATAACTACACTTTTCAATATTGTTTTCTAATTATTGAATATCATTCAGAACGTTAAACTTTCAGATTTATTCGTACAGATCGTCACCTATACGAATAATCCGTCGGTTTAGCATTCACGTAACGACATTCGTGTTGTTTTGTTCTGTAAAGCCTCACATACGTTTATACTTAATAAGATCCTAACAAATAAATCACATGATGGTTCTGTGTTGCCAGATAATTATCTGACTCAAGAACCATTGTTCTGAACTTGTTTCTCTGAAATGATTATGAATTTCCTGTTCTGATAGCATGAATTGATACTGAACTTGATATGAATATGAAATACACTGAATTACATAAGATTTTTACCTGATTACTGTTCACGTACTGTTTACGATCACTGTTCCGGTGACGGTTCCGGCACTGATGTTACAATAGAGTTTATAGCATTAGTTTTGAGCATAGAGTTTGAGCGTAGCGTTTCAAGCATAAGCATTAAGCATAGAGATCGAGGTTTAAGTTTATAGCCTAAGCTTCAAGCATAAAGTTTTAGCATTAAGTCTGTAGCGTAAGCATCAAGTATACAGTTTAAGCATCAAGTCGGTGGCGTAAGCTTTAGCATATAGTTTAAGTATCAAGTATGTAGTTTAAGTATCTAGCACATAGTTTAATCATCAAGTATGTAGTTTAAGTATCTAGCATGTAGTTCAAGCATCAAGCATGTAGCTTCCCAACAATAAAAGTTTCCAAGCGTAAGCTTTAGTGTAAGCATCATGTTTGTTTTTAAAAGCATTAAATAACATTTCTAAAATTGTTTAAAATGTATAACATGCTTCTCAGTCCCGAAGTAAAACAAATAGTTTGAAAAGGGACAAATGAACTCACTTTGTGTTTGTTGTGGTTGACTAAGTAAAATCAAGAATGCACGCACTCGTTGTTTGTACTTGTTGTGATGTTCACGATCCTGTATTGATTTTTCATAGTATTTGTAGCTTATAAGTATTTGTTGTAGTGACTTGTGCACGTGTACGTGTTAGCCCTAGAGTTGGCTAACACTTATGAGTCTCGGTCTTTATTCGGCCCAAATTGGCGTGCAAGGGATGTTGCTAGTGCTTATTCACTTAGGTATAGCCATTGTACTTTGTTATCTACCTTTTGTTGTCTTATATATAAATCTATTATAATGGGTAGTCTAGAAAACCATTTCGGTTAATAACATCTGGTTGAGTTTAGTGTTAATGAAAACTTTTTGATTTGCTCCTACTTACCACCTTTGTAGTAAAATGAGAATTCCTTCCATTTATGTTATCCCTTATTTATAATTCCGGTGTGTTTTGTGATCCGTTAGTCGAGTGGGCCGAATTTAATTGGGTCGAATAGTAATTCGGGTCATGTGGGTTATGTGAGTTGATTTAACCCTATGGGCCGAAAGAGTGGGCCAAGATAACCCCAGGGGCCCGTTGCTTGTTCTTGGGCCGATAGATTTACCTAGATTCGGCCATGGGCCGCGTGTTTCAATGTGGGCCAAAGGCACTCAATTTGGGCCGTTTAATGGGTTGAACAAATGGGCCAAATGAAATGAATTAAGTTGGTTGCTTCTCACTAGCCTAGGATATTATAGTTGGGCCGATTCAAAGTGTCTTTGGGCCGATTATGTTATGGGCCCTTAGATATTTAGCTTGGGCCAAGGGAATTTGGGCTAAAAATTCATAGTGATGGTGTTGGGCCTAATCAAGTGATTATGGCTATTTCGTTTAGTCTTGGGCCGAAACATAATTACATGGATCGGATGAGTTTATTAGGCTAAGTTAATCATGATGGGTTTAGGATATGGTAGTTGCGAACCCAGCGAATCTATTAACTAACTATAGGGTTCGGCCAGCGGTGGGTTAGAGGCTAAGGTTCGGTGAACATTGAAGGCTTCGGTCAGTGAAAGCAAGGGTTCGGTGTGCCTGGGTTCGTGAGAGTGGAGGGTTCAGCTAAAAGATGATTCGGCCAAGACTGATCGAGGTTCGCGGGTGATAAGGGTTGGCGAACCCAGGAAATGTTCGCAGTTCCCATGCATGTTGGTTCGCTTGAAGGTTCAGCCATGAGTTGGCGAACCCCAGGTTCGTGGGTGATGCTAGGATCGTGACTATCTATGGTTCGGCAAGGAGCAACTGGTTCGGCTGAGCCGATGTCCACGAACCTGCACCTTTATCCACGTCTTCTTCAGCCATTCCTTGTTCTAAAATCGTTCTCGTGACAATACCAAGTGCTAAATGACTCTCAGAGGTGAGGAAAGTAGGTAATAGAGTTATACATCAGTTTAGTATGTGTGTATGCATGGCCGAACAAAAGGTTTAGAAAAACCCTAATTTTCCTGAACTTCAAAGCCTCGTACCTCGAGTTTCAGTGGGGGAATCCTCAGATTGGTTGTACTTTTAGGTAGAGGAGCTCGAGATCTTCGTGTGGACACCAACCAAGATTGAAAGAGTTATGGTGAATTGAAGGTGATGAACTTTAGAGAGAGAGAGAGAGAGAGTGAAACGTTGGAGGTGGTTTAGAGAGAGAGATAACAGAAATGAAATTTAAAAGCCTCATTTATACTTTAAATACCCCGAGGGTATTCAGGTTCGTTTCGGTTGCTCGGTTTTCGTCTCCGTTGTGTTTCCGGATCGTAACGCGCGTTTTTCGTAATTTAAATAAAAGACTTTATTTTAAATGTTTGGAAAGTGGTTATTTATAGTAAATATTTTAAATATTATTTTCTTGAATTTATCTGTCGTACTTTATTATTTTAAGCGTTTCGTAATTTCGTTCGTGTATTATGCTTTACGCGCTTTAGTTAAAATAGTTTCCTTTTAATTTGTTTCTGATGAGTTTCAAAATTGTAAAACAGGAAATATTATATTTCCTTAATTTTATTATCGTTTATATCGTCTTCGTTTTCGTTTCGTCAGAAAGGCCACTTACGCGCGTTTTCGTACAGAGCGCTAAGTGTACGAACACGATCGTACGTTTCACTTTCTGATTTTGTTTTCTACCTTTCAGTTATCATTTCAGATCGTTAAACTTTAAGATTTATTCGTACAGATCGTCACCTATACGAATAATTCATCGGTTTAGCATTCTGTAACAACAACCTTTTTGGTTTGGTTTTGTTTTGTTTATCCTCACATACGTTTATACATAATAGCATCAAAACAAGCATGTGTGTTCCTGTTCCTTGTCGTTTGGTGTGTTTCTGACTGTTTAAACCGTGAGGTTTAATTCAGATTTCAGCACAATAGCATAGTAGTTTAGTGTTTAGCATAATGTGTCCATTGCATAAACTTAGTTCGCATAGTTTGCACTTGAGTTACTGTTCACGTTACTGTGCAACTTACTGTTCCGGTAACGATTCCGGCACAGATGTTACATCCAACACTTGTTAATTGTAACCAAGCATTATATAAAATTTACTCATCTAGTTTCCCAAAACTTGGGCGCTGGTTAGCGGAACTAAATCCTAGATGAGAATTGTTAACCCTGAACACATCTCAATCGAATCATCTCATGAGCTAGTTATGGTAATTATAACATGGACTTACATGTAATAATTAAATCAAATATTGAGACTCTAGTTTGTTGTTATTATTCAATCATGTGGATTTTGTTTGAAACACGTAACATTATTGACAATTTTTAAGGTTTGTTGTATAATGTTGGTGTCCATTTTGCATGGAAAACTAGTTTTGTAAAAGAACAAGGCCTTTAAACTTTACTTAAAATTGTTTCAAGTTCTTATGTCACTTTATGTTAATCATTGGACTTATCAAATATTTTATTTGACAGGGTTTTTCACAACTTTTATTCACATATATTAACATGTTTTGGTTATTTTTTCCATAATTTATTGAGTGTCTTAAACCCATTAATTGATTAGGACAAGCTTAGGCCATCAAACAATTGTATCTGTTGGCACATCTAATTTGTGTCAGCTTTTGAAGGTTGAATCATCGATCAAATTAAGTGAGGTTAGTGAGATTTGACAGAAAATATATATTTTTTTTGAACGGCCGACTAATCAACTGCCGACTACTCCGTACGCGGCTCCCAATGGGTAAAGAATCAG
The DNA here is from genome assembly GCA_009363875.1 of Mikania micrantha. Lineage (NCBI taxonomy): Eukaryota > Viridiplantae > Streptophyta > Magnoliopsida > Asterales > Asteraceae > Mikania > Mikania micrantha. Next base: position 52,465,598 of record CM018685.1, on the reverse strand, counting down.
TTGCTTTAGATGAATGAGTAAAGATTTCTCAAAGTCTACCAAACAATTTGTCTAAACAACTCATTAACATTCTCGTGTTCTTGTTTTATGTCGACTTGTTAGATGTCAAACGTCCATCGAAATTAGTAAGACCAATCTTGATTAAATCTAACATAATAAATAAAATTTAGACATCACTTAATTTTGAAATTTAAATTAGTAATTTATGTTGAAATAAAGTTGATTAAAATTTCTTATTAGAGCATTACAAGAAATTTATATATAGATTTTTTAATGTAATTCTTGTTTTTTCAAAAATACCTCTATTTTGCAACTCTTTTATGTTGATTATGATGATATTTAATAGCATATTTTGTGTATATTATGGCTTGTAGACATGCACAAGAAACCAGTTTTAGTAACTGAACAGATAAGAAACTGGTTTTTGGTTTTGGTGATAATTGGTGGGTGCAAACCGGTTTACAAGTTTGGAGGCCCAACCGGTTAAAGCAAAACCGGTTTTTTAGATACCGATTAGCCATTTTTTCCCTAAAAAAAGTAGTAGTTTCCAAGAGTTGGAACCAAAATCTAGCCATTAACTAGTTAATCAGTTTGTTAAAAATCGAATTATAACCGTTTGAAAAGGTCATATGGCCGTTAAACTCCCTTTTGTGGACCATTTTGCCCATAAACAAATGCATAAATACGCAAGGTGGTTTAATCTCACAACTTGTCATACTTTAAAAAAAAACGCAAAATAAATGTTCTAAAAACGCTCAAACCTGTCTACTAGGTTTTCAAAGGGTTAATGGATCCTTCAACTAAATGCATGAATCTGGATAAACCTCAGGAATTCCCTATGCTTGAAGCAGGAGCAGGAGCAGGAGCAGGAGGAGCATGAGCTGGTAAACGAAGCTCCCCAAGGTTAGCTTTAAATTCGAATTTAAAAAACAAAAAGAGGTGGCTGGAACAAAATCGGGAAAAAAGGATAAACCTGCGTTCGTGGATTTGAATCTTAGAAGGTTTGTTAAAGAGGTCACGCATGCGCCTAAATTTTCCTCGGACCCAAATTCGCCTGTAATTGAGGAAATTATCGGTAATCCATGGGGTGCGGGGGATTTTGAACCGAAGGTAGGGCTTTCTAAGCTCGACAATGGAGTTGTTATCTCAACGATTCAGAATGCAGGTGTCGTACAAAATTGTGGAATCAACCACAGGAAGCAGCGACGACTTCTATTGTGGATACGGTCATGGGAGCTGAAGATGATGAATATTCAATTGGAGATGAGGATGAATTCAATGAAGACGATGACCTCAATGGGGCAGGTAAGTCGAATTTGAGCAGTTCCTTGAATATGGGTGATGGAATTGCAGGTCGGAAGGAGAAGATGGATTCGGTTGCTGGCCAAAATGGGAATTTAATTTACATCCCAATTGTGAAGGGTCCAACCAACTGGGGACGAATAATCACTTCAGACAGGTTGAAAATGTGGGAAATGTGTGGGATAGTCACAAACAAGGGAAATTATCCTTTGCAAGGAAAGATTAAAATGAATAACCAAAATGAAAAGACTAAATTGGAGTTCTTTCCACCCATGGATACCCCTGAGGGAGGTAAGAGGGTAGTCATATCGAATGAAGACCTGCGTTATTCAGCTTCCAAGTTCTCGCTATACCTCTATGGTTACTTTCTAGGAACCTCAATGGACTTCAATGTAGTGAATACTACATTAAGACGGTTGTGGAGAACTTATGACATAGATAGCATTTCCAAGAGTACTGTAGGGTTCTATTACTTCAAATTCAAAAGTGAGAAGGGAATGGAAGATGTCCTAGCTAATGGTCCATGGCTGATCAACAATATTCCCATCCTTCTTAAAAAATGGGAACTGGGAGTGTGCTTACAAAGAATTGAACCAGCTGCTATACCTCTTTGGATTACGGTTCATAATGTCCCTTTAGAATTATGGACAGGAAAAGGGCTAAGGAAGCTACTGAGTGGGGCTGGTCGCCCCCTGTTGATGGACAGAATCACGGAAGAAAGGTGCAATAGCCAAATGGGGAAGATAGGATATGCTAGAGTTCTCGTGGAAGTTGAGGCTACAAACATGTTATTGAATGAAATAGAAGTAGAGTTCCCAGGGATTAGCCATAGACCAGCTAGGATAGTCAAATTAGAGGTCTCATACTAGTGGAAGCCTCCAATGTGTTTGCATTGCAAGGTTTTTGGCCACTCGTTTCAATTTTGCAAGATCCGCCCTTTAACAGAAGAAGAAAAAGCTACCAGAGCGGATAAGCCCCAGGGTCCTCAAAATAAGCACACAAGCCAGGTTCAAGATGAGGAGGGCTACACCATGTTGAGGAGCAGAAGAAATGGCACTATAGGAAAGAGTACGGTCAGGATGCAACATGGAGAAAATAGCAATAAAAATAAAGGAGATAGTGAACAGGAGAAGCATAGAAAAGTTGGGAATCAAGAGAATCAGAACACTAGTAGTGATCCAAAAATACAGAGGAAAATGGGAGAACTGCACCTGAATTTTAGGACAAACCAGATAGCTAGAGAGGGAATGAAGTCCATGCAGCAGGTGTATCGTAAGAAACCGCACAATCAGCCCATCAATACTAGGAAATCAGAAGGGACAACATCAAAGGCTGGTAAGAAACCTCCTGATATTCACCTGTCAAATAGTTTTGACCTTCTAGACACGGATGACTCGGTCCTAGACTTGGAGGCATCTATCGTAAGGGGTGAGTTAGTTACTACGGGTAGGGTCAATAGGGAAACCAATCAGGTGTATGAACAAATAGATATGGAGGATGTCAATACTGATGATGAATCGGTTGATTTTGGTATCACTGATGCTCAGAAATTGGCAATCCTTAATAGGTTGGTTAAGTTTCAATCTGTGAGAGCAGAGGATCAGGAAAATTAGGAGCAGAGAGAGTGGGATTTCTTTCACCATCAAATTAAGGCCTTGAATATAGACCCTAGATTTAGTGTTGAGGATGTGGAACTGGATGATAGTGAGACAGCTAGGTTTTTTGATACAGAAACTAAAGGAGGAGCAGGTCTAGTTTCAGGGAGTAGGAAGCCAGCACAAAACAAACAGGTTTAAATGGGGCTTAAAATTATGGCTTGGAATATTAGAGGGTTAGCTAACTCATTGCATCAGAAGCAAGTCATTGAGCAGATTGCCAAGGGTAGGTTATATGTTGTTGGGATTCTAGAAACTCATTTGTCTAAGGCTAAGATGGCTAAAGTTTGCAATAAAGTCTTTGGATGTTGGAAGTGGGATTCTAATTCCGCTGTTTGTGCAGGAAATACTCGGATAGTAATAGGTTGGAATCCTAGTGTTTTGAACTTGGCTGTTATTGATAGACACCCTCAGGTTATTCACTGTTTCCTCCAATTGGTGAATGGTAATGATGGTTTCTATTGCTCCTTTGTCTATGCTCACCATAGTATGGGGCCTAGACGTCACTGTTGGGAGGCGTTACGCTATCATAGTCTGATGGTGGGTAATGATCCTTGGGTTCTCATGGGTGACTTTAATGCCATCCTGGATCCTTCAGAACGTTCTGTGGGATCCTCACAGATCACAGCCAGTATTGGGGAGATCAGGGACTGTTTTTATGACATAGAAGTTGAAGACTTAAAATCCATAGGGCTTAGGTTTACTTGGAACAAAAGTCCTGGTAGGGCTAATGGCCTCCGTAAGAAACTAGATAGGGTTGTGTCCAATGATCAATTTAGGCAACATTTCCCTCAAGCTTTCGGCAAGTTTGAGCCTTTCCTTTTATCGGATCACACTCCTATTGTCCTTTCCATTCAGGAAGTGCCCAAGCAGAGACCGAGACCTTTTAGATTCCCTAACTACCTGGTGAGGAAGAAAGAGTTTATACCGGTTGTTAAGGATGTGTGGAATAGGAGCATTTCTGGGTACCCCATGTTTTCTGTTGCCACTAAGCTAAAAACTTTGAAATCTCCTCTTAGGAAGCTGAATTTTAATCAAGGTAACCTGTTCAGCAAGGTTACTTCTCTCAAGCATGAGCTTGAACTCATTCAGGCTGCTATTGTTAATGACCCTTCTAATGAGATTCTGAGGGAAGAGGAGCAGATTTATTTGGAGGCATATAGGGAGGCTGTTTGAGATGAAGAGATGTTTTTGAAACAAAAGGCAAAAATCACCTGGTTGTCTAAGGGGTACCAGAACACCAAATACTTCCATAGGGCTGTTAAGAGTAATCAAAATAAAAGAAGTATTCTGGCCATTCAAGATCAGCAGGGCCAGTGGGTGTATGGTCCAAATGTGGGAAAGGCTCATTGACCATTTCAAAAGTATTCTGGGTCAAAGTGTTGAGACAGTTAACGTGATTGATCCGAACAATCTGTTCATTCAAAGGCTCAATGCTTCTTCTGCTTTGGATATGGTCAGAGAAGTCACTGAGGAGGAAATCAAATTGGCCATGTGGGATATAGATGATAATAAGGCTCCTGGTCCGGATGGGTACTCGTCTAGATTCTTCAAAGCTGCATGGGGAACTATGGGAAGTGAAGTGTGCATGGTTATAAAGGATTTTTTTCGCAATGGTAAGCTTCTAAAGGAGGTTAATGCTACGTGTATCGCTCTTATTCCGAAAGTGGATAGGCCATGCAAAGTCACTGATTTCAGGCCTATTGTGTGTTGCAATGTCCTGTATAAATGCATCAACAAGATTATTGCTAACCGGATTAAACATTGCTTATCTGACCTTGTCAGTGACAATCAATGTGCTTTCATTCCTGGTAGGCAGATCAGTGATAACATCCTCCTTTCGCGGGAGTTAATGCGAAATTATCATAGGAATAGGGGTCCCTCTAGATGTGCTTTTAAGATTAACATTTAGAAGGCCTATGATACGGTTGAGTGGGGGTTCCTTAGAGAGTGTTTGGTGAATTTTGGTTTTCATGATAGGATGATTGGTTGGTTAATAGAATGTGTCTCCAATGCTGCTTTTTCCATAACTGTTAATGGGGAACAAGGTTATTTCAAAGGAAAAAGAGGGCTTAGACTGGGTGACCCCATGTCCCCATACCTTTTTACTCTGATCATGGAGGTTCTTTCCTTGATGATTATGAGGAATGTTAAAGACAATCCCAATTTCAAGTTCCACTGGAAATGTGGTGACCTTTGCCTTACCCACCTGTGTTTTGCTGATGATCTGATTTTGTTTACCCATGGGGATGTTTTCTCGGTTCAACTTCTTATGGATACTCTTCATGAGTTCAAGGATCTGTCAGGTTTAACCCCTAGCATACCTAAGAGCACAATTTATTTTGGGAATGTGTCGGGTCAGGCGAAGAGAGATATTCAGGATATCTGCCAGTTTAGAGTTGGAGAACTCCTGGTTCGTTATCTTGGGGTCTCGCTTATCTCTTCCCGTCTTTATCAGAGAGATTGATCCCCCTTGATTGATAAGGTTAACAAGAAGTTTAAGGATTGGAAGAATAAGTCTTTGTCGTTTGCAGGTAGACTTCTCCTTATCAAAGCTGTGATTTGCTCTTTACAAGTCTACTAGTCTTGTGTTCATTTTACCGGTCTCTGTCATCAAGGATATTGAGCGGTCTATGCGTGGTTTCCTCTGGTGCCATGGGGAAATGAAACGTGAGAAAGCTAAAGTAAAATGGAAGGAATGCTGTTTAAACATGGGGGTCTGGGAATAAAGAGCCTTAGAACTTGGAATAAAGCCTTGATGGCCAAACATACGTGGAATTTAATTACCCATAAGACTTCCTTATGGGTCAAATGGATTTCTACGTATAGATTGCGAGGGAGAAATTTTTGGGATGTCAATGCTAAAGATGGAGATGCTTGGAGTTGGAGGATGATCCTCCAAAATAGGGACATCTTGAGGGATCACATCATTCACATTATTGGTGATGGCAAAAGCACCTCGGCATGGTTTGATAATTGGCATCCTATGGGTCCTCTTTGTAGAATTCTGACCCATAGAAATATGAATGAAGTTGAATTCACGCTTACCACCTGCGTGGAGGGCCTAATCAGGGATAATAGATGGAATTGGCCACAAGATTGGGCTACCAGGTTCCCTAACTTGTTTCACTCTCCTGTATGCCCTACTATTGCCAACCGGCTGGACAGTTCTCATGGAGGACAAAGAATGGTGTTCTTGTCCCTTTTCATGTGGGGAATGTTTGGGCTGATATCCAGGAGGTTGGGGAGGTTATGCCTTGGGCAAAAGTTGTTTGGTTCAATCAGAATATCCCCAGGCATGCCTTCATCCTATGGCTTGCTATCAGGGGTAAACTCAAAAGGGTTCGTACTTAAAGTGTGTTTTTTGCAATAACGTACAAGACAGCCATGAACACTTATTTTTTGAATGCCATTTCCCCAGTCAGGTTTGGAATCGAGCTGTTCTAGGGACCAGATGGGGAATTGTGGGTGATACTTGGTCCCAACTGATTACTGATATCTCTAATCATAATCTGAATAATTCGATTTGGAGTGTCACAACTAGGTTGGTTTTGGCTGCTACTGTGTATTTTGTCTGGCAGGAACGAAATCTTCGAATAAACGAAAACAGGAAAAGAACGGTTGATCAAATTGTGTCTTTGATTTTTGATTCGGTTAGGCTAAGGTTGGGTGGCCTTCGCTTCAAAAGTTCTGCTCCTGTTGTTCAAGCAGGGTACATTTGGGATATGGCTGGGTTTCCCTTTTCGTGCATTCAGTTAAAAGATCCTAATCCTAATGAAAACACTTAGTATTGAGTATCACTGGGAAGGCGAGATTCAAAAGTGGGAATATATAAAGCTTAAGATGTTGAGTTTCGGCAGGGATATGTTAAACTGAAAAGAGATTGGTATTGCTATGATAATCCTTGTCCATTATTATTTTACCATCAGGTTGATTCATAATTTATGTAGAGTGATGAGAGAGGGTAGGGAAGGGTTGAACTGGGATGGGACCGATCAAAATGTTGTGAGTACTTGGGGTGATGGCTGGGACTGGATTAGGACTTATTTAAACATTAATTATATTATTCTGAGTGCTGAGAGTAGAAGTGAGGTAGGTTATTATCTGATCATTGGGTTATCTATTGGTGGGTTGGGCATGCAGGTGGTTGGTTGGTGGTATTGTGCAGGACAGATATGGGTGGATTTCATATGGGCCGGTTTCAATTTGGAGGCTGATCTGAACAGATGGTTGAGTGGGTTCAAGGGTTGGGGCAGCTTTTCAGGCCAGGGCTGTGAGGGGGTCACTGATGGGAAAGACAAGTGTCTAAAGAGTGTTGACTTTCAGTTTGGTCAACCTATAACTATCAAGGGCTGGCTGAAAGATCACATGTGGAAGCAGAAGATGTATTTAGAGCCAGGTGCGGATAGGATGATTTTGATGTGGAGGGGTTTTTATATTGGAGCGGCTGGGGTATTGCTGACTTCAATGTTTGTTGGCTCCTACTTGGGTATTGATGTTAATCAGGATGGGCCAGATTAGAGTGATGTGTACGATTATGGGGATAGCTGTGGATTGATGATGATGGTTGATGAGTCTGCTTGGTAAGCTACTAGGTATAAAGTTTTGCCTCAGAGGCTTGTGCAGAATACTCTTCGGTTTAAATGGGCTGGTATTGAGGCTGGTAGGCAAGGTAGGGGTGCTGGGCGATCAGCTACTTGGCCTAGGTGGGCTGCTGATTTGATGGGGTGGCCTGCTACATGCCCGGGGTGGCCTGCTGTTTGGCAGGGGAGTGCAGCGGTGGCCTGTTGGGCGGACCATGGGTCTGTGAGGGCCTTCTGCAGGGAGACGGCAGTTTGGGTTTTTCATGGATAGCTTGGGAATGATGGGTTTTTTGGACATTCTTGGTTTTCAGTTGCTTCTCTGGTGCAACGCCAAGAGGTGGTCGTTTCAAGCTACTTTAGAGGGTTACATTTCGTATTTGATGTATTATGTTCCCTCCATTCATCCGTGGTCACTTACGAATTTCAGTAACATTTTGCATCAAAGGATTAAGTGTAGCCATGTGATTTGCATTTTGGGTTATTGTATAGTAACTATTTTAGTTCATTGTACTTGTAGTGGTTTATACATTAGTAGATTTCCCTGTTTTTGTATAGGTGGGGTGATGATAGGAAGTTTATTCCTTCCATTTTTTGGGTTCCTAAAGTTACTCTTAGGAACACAGTCTGTACAGGGGGTATGCCCTCCTTGGTCTGTAATTTGTTTTGGTTATATTTTTTTCCGGGCAAATACCCTTTATCCAAAATAAAAAAAACGCTCAAACCTATAAATTTATATCATTCTCCCATGAATATGATCACATTCTAAGTTTTTAATGGACCAATTAGTTTGACTATATCTTTAAAAGGCCAAAAATCAATATTCAGATACAATTAATTATCCTAGTGATTAGTGAAGTGTTACACTGTTCCAAGGGGATCTTAGAGTAAGTACAGGAAATGCGACCGCACATGACCCATTTTTTTAGGGGGGCCTAGTTTTTTGGAAAAAAAAAATTGTATATTATATTATATATATATATATATATATATATATATATATGTTAATTTATTTATTTACAACAAACACATATAATTTACATTTCAATCTTTTAAATATATTTAACTCAGTTACGAATTTTATAAAAGCTAAAAGAAAAAACTTGTTTCATAAACATTTGACCCAATAACTCATTACAATTTAAATTTAGGTCAAGAAAAACAAATTAACTCACTTTATATTTAGTTACAAACTAATTATCACACACGTACACATAGGCCACATTTTTAGCATTCGCACAAGACACCTAATCTCTTAAAGACGTCCCTGCACTGTTGGTCTTTTATCATCCTAGTGATTGCTTTTATAACCTCTCATTTTTTGTAAAACAATAAGATGAAGACGATATACCAACAACACAAGCCTTTACTTAATAGACAAAACGTACCACATAAAATTTCAAAACAACACAAAGTTCTTAAATAAACCAACATACAAGACATGCAAACCCCATGAAAACAAACGACTTGAACCCAATAGTCACGGCCCCGACAGAACTGGGGGCAAATGATGACGGGTTATTATTTTTTGACGAACTGGTGTTGGTGGTGATGGTAGGGGTAGCAGAGGAATCACCGCCAGGTTCCGCCTCGGGGCCACGTGCTGCAGGTCCATCGGCAGTCTTTCCATCAACGGCCACGTGAAGCTTCATTCTAGCATAACAGTGTAGCCTGTTACTGCAGACGAAGTACCTATCCTCGGGTTTGGTTAACGCAAATGTTGTGTTCCCATTACTACTTGGTTGTAGTGCATTGGTCGTGTTGCACCCCTGGTAACCGGCCCTATTCACCTCAGCCACACTATGACTTGATGAATGTTGAAATACTTCAAAAGGCACAAAGATACAAATTCAGATTACTTAAAGCAACAAACAAAACTTCATCTTATATTAACACAACTTTTATCAGTTCGGATATCAGTTTTTTTTTTTATTTTAAAATATTTTTTGGCCTAACCGAATAAGAAATGTGTCTAACTGAACGAAATTCAACTAATTAAACCGATTAAAGGTTTCTTTCGATTGGTTATTCGAATAATACAAGATTTGTGCAACCGAGAACCTAACAAAAAACCAAATAAGCAATTTTGATACAGTTAAGAACCAACCTGAAAACCAAATTAGCAATTTTCTTCTGCTTTTTCAGTCATGGATACAGTTTGTTTCTTTTTTACCCGTGCGAGATGCACACCCCTGCTTATATATAATACCAACGTGCTTTTGAGAAATAAAATACTTACTAAGAACATCACCAACGACAAAACGTTTGTCTCGAGCCCATGAGTCAACCGTGTACGTTGTGGCTAGACATCTTGATGCAAAGCAAGCGATGACTAAAAGTGCTAAAAATAGGAACGCCAGGCTTGCCATAAAAAACTGTAATTTTAAAGAAAACTAAGAAAATCTTTATTTCACCATTGATTAATTACTCTCTAGTACTCTTCTCTCTCCTCTCCCTTATAATTATATAAAAAATTAATTCAAAAAATTTATTTTACTTCAAAAATAAGATTCAAACAAATTTAGATTTTTTTAATATAAAATCTAAATTTTTTCAACAAAGTCGTCTCATTACATACTAGTAATCATATAACGGATTACATATATGTAGTAAAATCTTTCATTGAAGAAATATTAACACTTGATATCCTAATCCTTAAAGTAAAAACTAAAAAAATGTATATATTAAGTCAAAAATTGAAACTAAGTTACATATATGTAACTTATTTGATTACATACGTGTAATAATCACACAAAAAAAAACGAAAATTTACTGAGTTACGCATATGTAATCATATAACTGCTTAGTATAAATCTGATTACAATATCTGGTTACATATATGTAATCATGTAACTAGTTATATATATATATATATATATATATATATAGGGAAGGGATCATATAATAACCCTTTCTAATTGAGAAAACTCAATAACTCAAATCCAATGGTTCAAATTTCCAAGATTAAATCTAATTGTGACAAGTGTCACTAATTAATTTTTAATACAAAAGGGCATTATGGTCATTTGTCTTAATTACAAAAATCAGATTTAATATAAGAGTGACAAGTGTCACACTCTTAATAAACCATCTATTTTCCTATTTTTAAATTAAAGTTCCCCCCTTGATTTTTATACACTTATAACTTTTTTATACTATGTTATTTTTTTATAAAAATTACACCATTAAACTCGTCATATTTTTCTCGTTAATTTCATTATAGTCATGCCAAATTTTTTTCGGGACGCTCGTAATTACACTAACGTAAAAAACATAAGTACATAATTTTTTCTTTTTTTCAAAAATTTTCCATCAAATTATTTTTTCTCTCATCTTAAATATATATTACAAACTTATTTTTATTATAAAATTTAGTTAATTAGATAAATTTATATCAAATAAGATAGAAAGTTAGATAATTGTAACGTAAAATAAATAATAAGTTACAGCTCGTTACATCAGTGTAACGACTCGTTACATCAGTGTAATTATGAACACTTTGAAAAAATTCAGCTTGTTACATCAGTGTAATTAGGAACACTTTGAAAAAATTCAGCTCGTTACATCAGTGTAATTACAAACACTTTGAAAATTTAGCTCGTTACATCAATGTAATTTCGAAAACTTTAAAATTTTTTGACAAAACTATACTTGAATTAAAGATAAAAATGTGACAAATTTAATGGTGTAATTTTTTTAAAAAAATAATAATGTATATAAAAGTTATGAAGGTTTAAAAAAATGGGGGGTAAACTTTTATTTTAAAAATCAAATCAAGTACACCTCACAAATCTCCTAAATACCCTTCAAGAAATCTCAACCACTCATTTTTCTCAGATTTAATATGGACCACACATTTCAAATTCATTAAATTAGACAACCAATCAAATTGAGTTTATAAGTTACATCAATTACCATGGGTTAACATTCACTCCTTTCCCTATATATATATATATATATATATATATATAGGGGAAGGTTCCATTGTTAACCCTCCCTTATAGCGTTAACCGCTTAACCCTAGCGTTTTTTGCCCGAATCTTAAAATTTTTTTTTTCATGGTTTTTATTTTGCAAAAATAAGGGGGGTTTCTTTTTTGTGTTTTTGCTAATTCATCACCGTTTAGAAGTTATTGTAAGTGTAAGTTACTTACACTTACTTACAAAACCGTATCTGATGCAGTAAATGTAAGTAGGTGTAAGTAACTTACACTTACAATAACTTCTAAACGGTGATGAATTAGCAAAAACACAAAAAAGAAACCCCCCCTATTTTTACATAATAAAAACCATGAAAAAAAAATTTTAAGATTCGGGCAAAAAACGCTAGGGTTAAGCGGTTAACGCTATAAGGGAGGGTTAACATTTGAACCTCTCCCTATATATATATATATAATATATATATATAGGGTATGGAATTTTTGATAACCCTCATCTTTTGTTACAACCCATTAACCATCATCCAATGGTTACTTTAAAAATGTAAGTGTATAGGATGGTGACACGTGTCAGATTCCTTTTTTTTTCTTTTTTTAATATAAAGGGCATTTAAGACATTTGTTATTTAAGTAAAGTTTACCCCATCTTTTTTAAACATTCATAACTTTTTTATACTATATTATTTTTTTAAAAAAATTGCACCATTATACTCGTCTCATTTTTCTCTTTAATTTCGTTATAGTCTCGACTATTTTTTTTTTTATGTCATGTATTTACATCATTGTAACGAGCTTAAAGATAACAAATTAATTAGAAATTTTTTCTAACAATGGTAAATTACAGTAATGTAACAAAAAATGAAGTAATGTAACACAAAATGAAGTAATTTACAATGACATAATTAACGGTGACGTAACACATTATTTATTTTTTTTCTCTAACATTGATAATTACAATGATAAATTACAGTGATGTAAATAGAACACATTATTTTGATTTTTTTCTCTCACAATGATAATTATAGTGATGTAATTTATCATTGTTTGAAAAAAATTTAAACTAATTTGTTGTCAATGTAAATTACATCACTGTAATTGAAACCAAATTCACCGAAAAAAACCGAAACCGAATTTTACGTCAATGATAATTACAATGATAAATTACAGTGATGTAATAGAACATATTATTTTGATTTTTTTCTCTCACAATGATAATTATAGTGATGTAATTTATCATTGTTCGAAAAAAATTTAAACTAATTTGTTGTCAATGTAAATTGCATCACTGTAATTTAAACCAAATTCACCGAAAAAAACAGAAACCGAATTTTACTTCAATGTAAATTACATCACGATAAATTACGTCAATGTAAATTACATCACGATAAATTACGTCAATGTAAATTACATCACTGTAATTTATCATTTTTAAAAAAAATTCAAATAAATTTGTTACATTTAACCTGGTTACAATGATGTAAATATAGGACATTTAAAAAAAGTAAAAAAAATTAGTCGAGGCTATAACGGAATTAAAGAGAAAAATGAGACGAATATAATGGTGCAATTTTTTTAAAAAAAAAATAATATATTATAAAAAAGTTATTAATGTTTAAAAAAGAGGGGGGGAACTTATAAGGAGTAAAATGACTATGATGTTCTTTTTAATATTTTAATGTAATGCTTATGTGTAAGTTTATAATTGGTTTAAATGGGTTATATAGTTGTAGCAAAAAAAGAGGGTTATTTTTTATACCTTGCCCTATATATATATATATATATATATATATATATATATAGGGGAAGGTTCCATTGTTAACCCTCCCTTATAGCGTTAACCGCTTAACCCTAGCGTTTTTTGCCCGAATCTTAAAATTTTTTTTTTCATGGTTTTTATTTTGCAAAAATAAGGGGGGTTTCTTTTTTGTGTTTTTGCTAATTCATCACCGTTTAGAAGTTATTGTAAGTGTAAGTTACTTACACTTACTTACAAAACCGTATCTGATGCAGTAAATGTAAGTAGGTGTAAGTAACTTACACTTACAATAACTTCTAAACGGTGATGAATTAGCAAAAACACAAAAAAGAAACCCCCCCTATTTTTACATAATAAAAACCATGAAAAAAAAAATTTTAAGATTCGGGCAAAAAACGCTAGGGTTAAGCGGTTAACGCTATAAGGGAGGGTTAACATTTGAACCTCTCCCTATATATATATATATATATATATATATATGATTACAGGAGGAGGTTCACATACAAATAGCAAATTTTGTAAAAATGGTTTTATTAATATTTAATAGAAAAGGGTAATATAGGTTTTTGCATTTTAAATGTTTTGTAAATCTTGCAATAAAATAGGAAATTTGTTAATCAGTATTCTCTTTGAAAATATTCCATAATTAAATTAGTTAACGCATAATATCAAATTCAATTTAGTAATCTGTAAAAATACCGAAAAATAAAAAATTTGCAGGTCTTGAGTTTACGTTTGTGTTTTTCAAAATTAGACGGATGATTACGTACAAATGGATGAACCGATTGAAGATACTCAGCATACTGGTAGTGTTCGTGATTTTTTTTGCATGCAATAGTTTTTTAATTTCGATTAATGTAACAAACATTGGATGTTTGATCGTATTTTTGGATTGAATTTCGATCATTTTTGATCGAATTTTTGGATTGAATTTCGATTAGAATTGATGATGGATTTGAGAAAGTATTTGTGGTGCTAATATGTGTTGTTATACAAAAATGTTATTAAATTGATAAAATTAATATTTTAAGACGTTTTTTTGATAATAAATTTTAAGAATTAATTATTTTTAATTGTGCTAAGATGTGCTGTTATTTTTAACAAGATTAAGAATTGATATTTTGTTATGTGTTATTATATGCTGTTAAACAGTTGTTGCTATGAACTGATAAATGTAGTGTGCTAGGATGTGTTGTTATTTCAAAATGTTGATAACTGAATCCCGTTATTTTTGGTGAAGCGTGATATCAGCAAATCCAAAAAAGAACGAAATCCCTATTTTGCCCTTTTGATAACTGTCTAACCCTTTAATCCATTAAATATAGCAACTTTGAATCCAAACCCTTGATCTTAGTACATCTATGGCCAAGATTGTTTCTCACACTTTTTACAAAAATAAGGTTTTGTACAATAACCTCACTCTATGATTACATATACGTAACAATCTCAAAAAACAACAGAACATATATGAAGATACTAAAGATGAATATGCAAATGAAACATTAAAAAGGTATATGATTACATATATGTAATCATACATGGTGTAAAGACAATAATGAAAAACACTAGTGTAAATGCATATGTAATTAACTTGAAACACACATGCAAACCCAGTTACATTTTGTAAACATGTTACTTTGGGCCATCAAAATGGAGTCGTTTATGGATGCCCAAGGTCTTTGGGATGCCATACAACCTCCTGCGGGTGCTAACGTTGATGTTAGACTCGGGAAGAAGGCGAGGGCCTTCATATTCCAAGCGTTGCCCGAAGATATTCTGTTGCAGGTTGCTGGTCATACAGAAGCAAGGGCTGTATGGGAAGCCCTTAGAACCCGTTTCCTTGGAGCGGATAGAGTGCAGCAGGCACGAATCCAAACTCTAAACTGTGAGTTCGAGTTATTGAGCATGAAGGAAACTGACAGCATAGATGATTTTGCTGGTAGAATTGGTGGAGTGGTCTCCAAGTTTCGAACACTTGGAACCATGATGGACGAGAAGACCAAAGTACAAAAGCTGTTAAGTGCTGCTTCAACCAGGTTTCTCCCTGTTGTAGCTGCAATAGAGCAGTTTTCTGATTTGGAAACCATGGTATTTGAGGACCTTGTTGGGCGCCTCAAAGCTTATGAAGAGAGGGTAAAACCGGCTACTGTTGAGACAACAGGAAAGTTGCTGCTGACCAAGGAAGAATGGCAGCGTACAGAATGGAAAAACACCGGTAGAGGAAGAGGATCCAGTTCATTCAACCAGCGGGGTCGTGGCCGTGGTCGAGGCAGATTTAACAGCCGTGGTAGGGGTGGTAGACACACCACAAATGGTCGTGATGTAGACCAAAAAGAACAAGGCAACAACAAGCGTGATCGTAAAACTCTACGGTGCTATAATTGTGACCAAATAGGTCATTTTTCAGCCGAGTGTCGTGCTCCTCGGAAGGCTGAAGCAGAAGCAAACTTGACAAGAGAAGATGATGACCAAACTCTACTAATGGTGTCATACGATGTTGTAATGCTAAATGAAGAAAAGGTATTTCCAGATGTGTATGCAAAAGAAAATAGTGAAGCAGGCACGTGGTATCTAGACAATGGTGCTAGCAACCACATGACTGGCACCCGGGAGTATTTTTGTGAGTTAAATGAAAAAACAGTTGGACGGGTCAGATTTGGAGATGGATCAGCAGTTGAAATCAAAGGAAAGGGGTCAATTCTTTTGCAATGCAAGAATGGTGATCAAAGACTCGTTACAAATGTCTATTACATACCTGATTTATGTAATAACATTCTAAGTCTTGGCCAATTTGATGAAGGTGGCTGTAAAATAGTCATCAATGATGGGATACTATGGCTGTTTGAGAGATCAGGGGCAGCGCTGATGAAAGTTAAAAGAACCCAGAATCGACTCTACAAGGTAAAACTCCAAACCTCACCACCAAATTGTTTACTTGCTAAGGTGAACGAGACAGCATGGCTTTGGCATGCCCATCTCGGTCATGTGAATTTTGATACCTTAAACATGCTGACCAAAGAAAGATTGGTGGAAGGAATTCCTCAAATTAATCACAAAACACAATTATGTGATGCATGTCTTGTGGGGAAACAAAGGAGATTGCCTTTTCCGTCCAAAACATCATATCAAGCATCACACCCCTTGGAGTTGATCCATGCTGATCTGTGCAGGCCAATTACACCTGCTACACCATCAGGAAACAGGTATTTTCTGCTCCTTGTTGATGATTTTAGCAGGTTCATGTGGGTACACATGATAAAATCAAAAGATCAAGCATTCAAAGCCTTCACAGAATTTCAAAGGGCTGTTGAAACAGAAATGGGGTACAAAGTGAAAGCCTTGAGGACAGATCGTGGGGGAGAGTTTGTATCTACAAACTTTGAACAATTATGCAGTGAAGAAGGAATAAAAAGGTACCTGACAGCTCCTTATACACCACAACAAAATGGTGTGGTGGAAAGAAGGAATCAAACTATTTTAGGAACCACAAGGTCAATGATGAAAGCTATGCAACTGCCGCAATGGATGTGGGGAGAAGGTGTAAGACATGCAGTCTACATCTTGAACAAGGTCTCAACCAAAGCTGTTGAAGGAAAAACACCATATGAGGTATTGAAGGGGCGAAAACCAAGGTTGGAACACTTAAAAGTGTTTGGATGCACTACTCATGTTAAGGTTCCTTCAGTCAAACTCACAAAACTAGATGACCGAAGTGAACCTATGGTGTATCTCGGAACTGAACCACGCAGCAAAGCTTACCAACTCTACAACCCACATAGCAAAAGAGTTGTAGTTAGTCGGGACGTACAATTCGAAGAAGATAAACCCTGGAGCTGGGCAGCAGAGTCTGAAGCAGAGAACCAAGAAGATTGGGCTGATTTTACTATTGAAAATGAAGCCTATGTAATCAGCAATAATTCTCAGACCTCGCCCAATCAAAGCGAGGGAATTGCAGCCTCTTATGAATCAGATGGACCCAATTCAGCACCAGAAATCAGCAATCAGACTATTCCTGGGGGGCCAACAGAGAATAACAGCCCACTGAATGAATCAGGAAGCCCGATCCAGTTCTCCTCCGGCCCATCCAGTCAATCACATAACCCCAGCAGCCCAGTTACTCATGAGCAATCCAGTTCATCAAGTGTGAATTCTGTTTCCAGTTCACACTATGATGACACGCCCCCTAAAGGATTTCGTCCTATGAATAATGTCTATTCTAGGACAAAATCATTGCATCAAATTCCATTTGACCCGCCTCATTTCGATGATCCAGAGCTCTTGTTGCTGAATGAAGAACCAAGAACTTTTTATGAGGCTAAAGATAGCATGGAATGGAGGATAGCTATGCAAGAGGAGCTGAAGTCAATTGAAAGGAACAATACTTGGAAGTTGGTTCAATCTCCCACTGGAGTGAAACCAATCGGTTTAAAGTGGGTTTATAAAACCAAACGAGATGCCAAAGGAAACATAACTCGCTACAAAGCAAGGCTGGTTGCTAAAGGGTATGTTCAGAAACATGGTATCGATTATGACGAGGTCTATGCTCCGGTTACTCGTATGGAGACTGTTCGGCTGCTCTTGTCTCTAGCTGCACATAATGGGTGGGAAGTTCACCATCTAGATGTCAAAACAACCTTTTTGAATGGAGAGTTGAAGGAAGATGTGTACGTGTCTCAACCTGAGGGGTTTGAAAAACCAGGCAAAGAACATCTAGTTTACAAGCTAGAAAAGGCCTTGTACGGGCTGAAACAAGCCCCAAGGGCCTGGAACTCAAAGCTGAATGAAACAATGAAGCAGCTTGGCTTTTGCCGTTGTTCACGTGAGCATGTGTGTACAAGAAAAATACCAATGCAGGTCTGTTAATAGTAGGAGTTTATGTTGATGATTTAACCATCACAGGACCTTGCAAAGAAGTAATTGAAGGCTTTAAAAGGCAGATGAAAGACAGATTCGAAATGAGTGATATGGGGCTGCTGACATATTACTTGGGGATAGAAGTAAAGCAAGATAGAGCAGGAATTTTCTTGAAGCAAGAAGGATACTGCAGGAAGATTCTCAAAGAAGTAAATCTGTTGGAATGCAATCCTTCAACATTCCCTTTGGACCCAGGTTTAAAGCTTGGAAAAGACGAAGATCAGGAGAGTGTTAATGCAACAGAATATAGGAGGATTATTGGCTGCCTTCGGTACCTAACTCACACGCGACCAGATATTTGTTATGCAGTTGGTCTGTTTAGTCGCTTTATGGAGTCTCCAAAGATATCGCATTTACAAGCAGTTAAACAGCTATGCGATATATAAAGGGGACTGCAGGCTACGGGGTTCACTATAGTAGAAATGGTGCTGGAAATCTTGAAGGTTACAGTGACAGCTCACATGCAACTGATCAGGTCGATGGCAAGAGCACAACCGGAATGATTTTTTATTATGGGGGTGGTCCGATAGCATGGTGCAGCCAAAAGCAAAACACGGTTGCGCTGTCCTCTTGTGAAGCAGAATTTATGGCAGCAACAGCAACAACATGTCAGGCAATTTGACTAAAGGGGCTGCTGGAAGAAATTACTGGTCAAAGTGTGAAAGCTATAACACTTCATGTGGACAATAAATCTGCAATCCAGCTGATGAAAAATCCAGTGTTCCATGGACGGAGTAAACATATTGACACTCGATATCATTTCATTCGGGAATGTGTCGAGGAAGAGTTAGTGAAGATTGAACATGTGAGTGAGGAAAAACAAAAGGCGGACATCTTAACCAAAGCTCTTTCAAGGATTAAGTTTGCTGAGATGAGATCCTTGATAGGTGTTGAAGACTTGGAAAATAAGAAGACCGAAATCAAGGGGGTGAATGTTAGTTGATTTCGGAAATCCCAATGATTTTGGGTGCTGGCCAGATTTAAAGAAAGTCAATAAGTTATTTTTGGTGTTTATTTTTCTTCTTTATGAATTTCCTATTTTAGTTTCTGTTTTTCTTTATTTAAGAGGTAAGAATCCTCTTGTTGATGTATTCCCCTCAATTCTCTGCAATAAAATAATAGAAGCTGTGCTGACAGCCTTTTCTTCTTGTGTGCTGTTTCTGTTACAATTGTTTTCAGCCTAACATAAATCACGTGGAGTGGATTTGGGGTTGATTATTAGCATCTTGTGTGGATTTTTTGTTGGTTTTTGGGTCATTGTCGGTCCACTGAACGTGGCCACAGTTCGGAATTTGTTAATAAATTGAGTTATATGCTGTGTTATTAATAATAAGTAGCAGCATCAGATTTTAATAAGTGATGAATAATGTTGTAAAGTTGTAATTTTGATCTGTTATACCTTCTGAGTATAGAAACTGTTTTCTTAATGAGCTTCCTAGCTTGCCATGTCTGATTATTTTTTAAATTCTTACACAAAAGCTCCATGGAGGGGATTAGCCTGATTAACTAGGAATGCATTTCACACATTTTAACCTTTCTTAAAATATGAATTTATCAGCCAACATGAATTCATTTTAATAATCATCAACATGAAATAAACAAGTATTTGAAATCAAATCAAATAATAAATTATTGAATTCATTTTAATAATCATTAATGCAGAGTCATGGTTATAGTCAGGGATAAGGAATCAGTTTGAGGACACTCTGTAAAACAAGAAAGAAACAATATTGGCAATTTTATCGAAATAAAAGAAATGGAAAAAGGCATAGTCTGTGTATCTTTTGTATCTATAGGTGATGACTCTCTAGATAGTGAATGATAACTTATCAAACTGAATGATGTACATCTTCCTAAACGTTAGTTTGATAACCTACCAAGTAAAAACTGAATGACTAATCATCCTCAAGAGTCAATCGGATTGATATACAGCAAAGCTTTCAAAATAAATTTCACCTTTGCATGATAAGATTTTAAAATCAAAGGAAGAAATATACAGAATTAGAACAAATACCTAAAGTTGAGCCCATGCACTTCTAGACTTCCGCATGCAACTCAACCAGCACCCCTGATTAGTTGCTTCTTCATCATATTCTCTAAATCCTAATCAATCAAACAAAGGAAACATGAGAAAAAAAACCCTAAGCTTCAAAATGAGAACAATAACAAATCATTTGTAAGCATTTAATCCTAAATCAAATAGAACTGAAATTTTAATCTCATAAGCCCATGTGTTATTGTGTGTGGGTGGGGCATGAGAGGGGCCGGTCACACCCCGGTGGCTCCCTCCCCCCACTACACAGGGGCGTGAAGAGGGCGTGAGGGCCAATAGCGTGACCAGCATCACGACGTGAAGGAGAAGAAAGGGGAGAAGAAAGGGGTGATGGGGGCTTGATGAGGGATTATAATAACACATGTGATGATGACGTTGAGTGATAAGGGGGTGATGATGTTGGTTGATTATGTGGCGTCTACGTGGCGCCTACATGGAGTGATGGAGGCTTGATGACTACAATTAGTTTGATTAATTTAGAAGCAAAAGAAATATTGGTAAAAAAGAAATTAATATTTTGATATTTATAAATGAACGGTTCTATTAATACGGTTATTAGAAAATATGGTTTGGTTAACCATCGGTCAATATACTTGGCTGAATTCAAGGATAATTTATATTTTTTTAACAGCAGATGGTCTTGTCGTAGTACTTTCAGTTATCCTGACGGTTGGAACCTAAGATCGATTCCTTGATCGCCGACCGTAAGACCATAGCCCCTAATGCGCGGGAACTCCATGGAATAGGTAAACCCTCGCCCCCTATTGGTTCAGAACCCGAAATTAAGCTCAAGATTCCTCATCTCCCCTGATATCCATTAAAATGTCACCAGTGAGACTTGAACCTTGATCTTCAAGAAGAAAGAATCAAACCTTAACCGCTAGGCTAACTTTGCAGGATAGGTATTTCAATTAATAAACTTAATTATATCATGGATCAAATAAATAATCATTCTTTTAAATTTATAAGGAACTAGTAATTTAAATATATATATTCAAATGAAAAAATAATATATTTGGCTTAATGTCTAAAAATTTGGATGAAACCTAAAAGTTTAAGAGCGAAACTTAAAAGAGTTAACCTTAAGTGTATAGACCAATTCTCAGACTCAAAAAACCTGAAAGAGATCAAAGTGACATTCTACAAAGTTTAGGGTTGGAACGTAAAAATTTAAATCGAAACATAGATATTCTACAAACTCTAGGAATGGAAAGTAAAATTTTTGAGTTAAACATAAAAGTTTTAATATTGACTGTAGGGATAAACGTAATATTTTGAAAATCCAAAGGGGTTAAAATATTATTTTACTTAATTCCAGAAGGTTAAACATAAAAGTTTTGATATTAAATATAGGAATAAACTTTAAATTCTAAAAACACGAGGGAATTAAAATAAAACTTTACCAAGTTTGTGAACTAAACCTTTAAAGTTTTGACTTTTGAGAGTTGGTACTTTTAGTTGGATGATTATAAATACTTCTAATAGAGAAACAGATGTGTTAAAGAAAAAAATAGAACAAAACTAAGAAACAAAGATGAAAGACTAAAATGTAATAGAAAAAAGGTAGAAGAATATAAAGCAAGAAAGATTAACAACTAAAATAAAAGTTTAAATAATTACAAAAGATTTAGTACAGATAAAAAAAAATTTAGAAATTTAGTAGAAAAATAAAACCATATAATATCTTTTGTACAAATTATTCAATGTGAAACATATGAATTTTGAATCCATGAAAGACTTTGACCAACTGTAGGACATTGAATATTTTTGTACAAATGATTAACATGTGAAACATATGAATTTTAAATCCATGAAAGACTTTGACCAACTGTATGACATTGAATATTTGTACAGAAAATGGAGGATCATTGCATTCAAATTCTTGGATTTATATATAAACTATGAGCATAAATACCTGGAATTTTAACTCTTGCATATGCTTCCTTTCCTAATATTGGTTCAGACCTATTTCTAAAGAAAGTTTGGTGCTTGAGATGAAGGAATTTGGGATAACTGCTTTTAGAAGTTTGTGCAAGCATCTGGTCCATTAAGAAGTTTTTATCCCCCAAACTTCTGGATAAAAATTTGTGCTTGTTTTAGTATATCTGACAACAAGCAAATTAGGTTGTGTAGGATTGGGTTGCTAAATCTAAACAACACTTAAACAAGTATTTCTCACTTAATTCTAACAGATGCGGAATTTTCTGTTAGAATAATCTCACAATCACACTCAAGATGACAAAGTAA
The DNA here is from genome assembly GCA_009363875.1 of Mikania micrantha. NCBI lineage: Eukaryota > Viridiplantae > Streptophyta > Magnoliopsida > Asterales > Asteraceae > Mikania > Mikania micrantha. The sequence goes on along the minus strand of CM018685.1, from coordinate 52,443,154 downwards.
TAATCGTTGAACAATAATAAGAACACAAGAGTAATTTCAAGCTCAAGGATATATTTCTCTCAAAGTAGAAGTGTACAAGCACACCTTCGTAAGCATACAATGGGAGGTTATATAGCCGAGGCTACAACCGTATACACTTAGGAATACAAGTTGGGTATACTAGACAAGTACATAAAGTAAAGCTTATTCTAGTATGTTGAGTGTCTTAACAGTCATAATCATTATACAAATAGACATTTGACTTTACAAAAGACTACTAAATACAAAAGACATTTAATGTTGCTGATCTTCAAGGCTTCAGATGATCTTTTGCATTTAATGCAGCATGGGAGAAGTAAGGCGATTTATCTGACTCATTACATGTTGTCTTTATCTTTCCTCAGACCAGCATGTCTTGTGTCAGTACCTTTTTGTACTTTGAAAGTGTTCAGCTACAGTCTTTGATTAAGGAATATTTTCGGAAGTCTTTGTCTTTCTGAGAAAGTTGCTGAGAAGAGTCTTCGGAAGCATTTGATGGTCGGAAGCTCTGAAGCTCTGAAATCTTCTAAGTGTGGGTATTCCGAAGCCTTTGTCTTGTACAACCTTTGGCAGGAGTAAGTTATCCTTCGGAAGCAATGTTGTTTCCGAAGAGTAACTTCTTCCTTCCGAAGGGTGTTAGTCTTTGTAGCATTTATACTTAGACAAAATAGGAAGTTTGGTGAGCATCAGCCTTTATTAGTCTTTACAGTCTCCCCCTAGGCTGATGCTACCAAAACTTTCTATGGGATTCTTCTAACAACTTTCTCTCCCCTCAGGACTTGTGCTTTAGCCTTGGCCCATCTGACTGCTTGCCTCCCTTCTTGTCCATTGTCAGGATTTTCAAGAGGGAGATTTTCCAGGTCAAACACGAAGGGTGCGGCCAACACAAACAGCTGTACTAAATTCAAAACCTTTATTCCCCCATTAAGCAGAGAGAGAGTGAACTCTTTGTGGAGTCTACTGTAACTCCACTTAATAACAGGAACATAGGTATGAATATGCTTTAGATCATATAAATCCATTGGATTATCTTTAGGCACTGAAGCTCCTAGATTGGTCTTTGGTCCTGGGGGAGGTGAATCAGGCTCAGAGTCAGAGGAGATGGCAGATTTTCTCTTTTTCCTTCTAGCCATGCTTTTTCTTCTTGTGAATCTTGGTCTTTCAGAAGCTTGACTCCTCTGATCTCTGGTCTGTTGGGACTCCACAGTTGGTCCTACTGCTGCACCTGTTGTTGCAGTAGGTTGTGACCCAACATCCTCAGCAACTGAGGGTTCTATTCTCCTCTCAACAGCCAGTGTTTGTCTCTCAGGATCAAGGTTTGAAGATGATTGTGTTCTTGCAGTCTTTTTCCTTTTGTTGATCTTGATCACTGAAGAGATTGGCATGTTATCCATTGATGGACTTGATGGAGGAGATGGTTGTTCTTCTTTAGGATTTAGGGGAAACATGTTGGGGAACATAGCTTTGGTTGCTTCCCCACACATGACCTCTTCTCCCTCTCTGATCCCTGCACCAGAGAGGGGAAGTTCTATTGTTGCTCCTCCCCCTAAACCTAAGCCTTTCAATAGGCTGGCCTTCTGAGCCCTTATCTGCTCAATTGGAAGCAACTCACCTCTGGAGATCTTAGCTTTGATGTCTCTGATATGCATATCCATGGTTGAGTTCTTCATTGGGCCTAGCTGCCGAGCATGGAAGCCATATTCCAGGAGAAAAGCCTTAGATTTGTCTCTGTAGGCTTTTTCCTTCTGCTTCTTTGTAAGTACAATCTGGGTTTTGGATGCAGCAGCTTCCTGTTCCCGCTGCTGCACCTTGTCTAGCTCGGCAACCATCTGAGGTACCGACCAGAGCCATACTTCATCAAAGTCATAGCCTCTCTCTTTGAGCAGAGCAGAGAGTCTAACTCGTTCTTCATCTAGAGAGATATCTGGCCTGCCCTTCATCTTCTTTGGTATCCTCTCCTCTTGTTCAGCCTCCTCCTCTGGGGTTAATTTCCTTTTACCTTTGTCATCAGTAGTTATCTTTACCCCAGAGGAGATTTCTCCTGTAGCCTCACCAATTGGTTCATCGGCAAGTAGCTCCTCTGTGGAGGAGTCATCAATAATGACTGGGCTTTTGGAAACAGCTGCAGCTTCGGAGTTGACCTCAGCATTCACTGTCTCCTCCAGTTGACCAATCACCTTGGATGATTCCTTATTAGTTTCCACAAGGGGCTCAAGAGAGGGAGAGAGGACTTCAACAGCTTCTGTCCCAGAAGGGGACACAGGTTCCATGGATATTGGTTCTTCTTGCGTGGCTTCTTCCATGGCAACCTGGGCTGCAGTCTCAGAATGAGACTTAGTCCCAGAAGGGGACTGAGGTTCCAAATAGACATTTGATGTTTGCTTTTCAGTCTCTTTGGCAACCTCCCTTGTATCCTCAGAAGAAGAAGAAGAGGAAGTAGACGAAACTTGAAAGTAAGTACCCAAGAAGTCATCCCATTCAGCAGTCAAAGTGACTATGGATGGATTAACTTCCTGTGCACCCTCCTCTTCTCTTGCTTCTGATCCTGACCCTGCAGTTGGTGCATTCTCCCCCTTTTTGGTAGCATAGGGGAAGTGAAAGTGGTAGCATCAGGATCAGGATGAAAAAGATGTAGAATAATAGGGGGACGCCTCCTGAGATCCAGAATGGTGGCATCTTTGGTCTGGACCTCAAGCCGCAGGGTAGCCACCTCAGCTTCCAAATGAGCTACCCTGGCTTGAAGGGAAGTTATTGTGGCTGTCAATTCCTCTGTGTGTGCGCCCTCATCTACCTTAGTAGAATTATGGGGTGATGGAGTCCTGAGCCTGGCTCCTGCATCTCCATCACCAGAAAGGGTTTCTTGGCGCCCTGGATTCCCTTCATGGAGAAGAGCTTCAAAGAAGTCCTCCCCAACATAGGTTGCCACAGGTGAGGTCCTATTGCCTGTACCACTGTCCTATGGATCTTGATTAAGATCAACAGTAGTGGCAGCCTCACCTGCATTGACCCCTTCAGAACTACTGGGGCCAACCTCTGATAGATTAGGCTCTGGGTCAGGGTACCTTTCCTGCAGCTGTGTCACCACTCTTATCAAGGTTTGGGTAGTGGGAGAGAGTGGTTCCTCCACAGCTAGAGCAGGGGTTCCGTGAGCCTGGGTGTGAGTGTAGGAGGGGGGGCATTTCTAGGTGATATGATCCTGGAGACCTGGGAGACAGTCTCTGATCTAGTTGAGTTGCTTCAAGAGAAGCAGACTCAAGAATTGGGGTTTCCCTTTGGATATTCTCAGATATGTTTTGTGACATATACTGAGGGCTTTCAGGCTGGGTTAGGGCAGCCACATGTTCCAGAGGAAGAACCTGTGGATCAACAAGAGGTGTGGCTGACACCTTAGGTAGGACTGTGCCCTTAGCAGTCCTTATCACCTTTTTCTTTTTGGGTTCAGAGGAAGGAGCCTGCACAACTGTAGAGAGTTGGACAGGGGTTCGTTTGTGTTTGTAGGTGATCTTTATAGGATGAGGAACAGAAGTGGAAGGTGTGGGTTCAGCATCTGTGGGGTTAACAGAGCTGTCACCTTCAGGAGTATTTGACTCCATAGATGGAAGAAGAGGAGTGAATTTCCCAGAGAACTGAGCACTCGTCTTCTTCAACTGCACAAAAACCTTGGAAGAAACCAAGGGCATTTTGTATGTATTCCCAGTTAGAGAGAGGGAAGTTCCCAACTCCTCATTAAAAATTTGTTGCAAAAACCTGGGATACATGCAAAACTTCTTTGGTGACGAGATATTGTCAACCAAATTATTGAAAATGAAAGCAGAAAAATTAAATAGTTGATTGGAGACCAAACCATGAATAGCCGAAGCTAAGTCAGATGGAATTTGGTCCCAACCACCAGATTTATTGGACAGACAATGTAACAACAAATGTATGAGGTACTTGTAATTATAGAACACTCTACCCTTCAAATAGGTTGTTGAAGGAAGAGGACCTTCGTACCCCATCGACTGAAATGTCGATGCTACCTCATCCTTTGTGAATGAAACCCTTCCACTGGCATCATTGAGTTTAAGGTGCGGACAGATGGTTTCCACAGTAATAGCAATGTGATGAGCATCAATGGTGGCAAGAAGAGACCGACCATTGGACAATGAGGAAACAGAACAAGATGCCCAAAACTGTTGGTGATGAGATTCATACACCAAGGGCTGAGTGGTGAGAGCGAAGAGATACCTGCTCCTTTGAAGAAAGGAGACGATTGGAGCACAGTCAGCATCATGCTCTGCTGATAGCTCCGCAGGAACGTTGTGAGCAGGTTTGAATGCAAGAAGATCCATGGCAGTTTGTGATTTTTAGGTCACGATTTGAGAGATCGAAGAAAGGAAAATTTCAAAGTGAAACGGTGAGAGAAAATGAATGAGCGGGAGACTTTTATATACCTTCGGATTTCAGCATTTGATATATAGACACATTAAATTTGAGATCCGGATGTCAGATAAAGGACTTCCGATGACAGCTGGTTTCACAATAAATGTAAGAATTTTCTCTAAGTTCTGAATTGCTTCCGAAGATGTGGCTTTCGGAAGGAGTGAAGGAGACCAAAAGAGTTCAGAAGATATTTGCTTTCGAAGTGTAAAGTTTATACTATCGAAAGCACTGCTTCTGAAGTATCAGAAGCAATGATTAAGGAGTACACAATTTATGCATCGGAAGCAATGCTTTAGATAATCATCAGACAAAATGTTCTTCGGAAGACACCTTCTTCTGAAGAGTACCTTTAGAAGCCTATGCTTCCGAAGTTAATGTATCGAAAGAGCATTACTTCAAAAGGTAATTTAGCTTCTGAAGTGTGAGACCTTCCGACTAAGGGAATAATACTTCCGAAGACTTGATTTATATTCCAAAGACAAGTTACATATATCTTCCGAAGTTTTATTCACCCTTTAGTCATTTATTCAAAGTTAATCATACCAATGGCTGTTATTAAATACCTGATTCTTCCTTCATCAAATGCATTGGTAAAGAGATCAGCCAAGTTGTGTTCTAAATCAACTTTGACTAAATGAATCAACTTCTTTTCTGCACAATCTCTGATGAAATGGTATCTGATGTCAATGTGCTTGGTCTTGGAGTGCTTTACAGGATTATTGGTGATGGAGATGGCACTGGAATTGTCTATCTGAATAGGAGTATTGAACAGATCTATTCCATAATCCTTCATCTGATTTTGAATCCAGATAACTTGTGCACAGCAGCTTGAAGCAGCTATGTATTCAGCTTCTGCAGTAGAGGTAGAAACACATGACTGTTTCTTGCACTGCCAAGACACAATTCTGGATCCAAGAAATTGACATCCTCCTGATGTGGATTTCTTGCTGATGTTGCAACCCCCATAATCACTGTCTGTATAAGCCATGAACTGGAAGTCTTCATTTCTAGGATACCATAATCCTAGACTTTGTGCTCCTTTGAGGTATCTAAAGATTCTTTTTACAGCCAGCATATGTGAGACTTTTGGATTAGCCTGAAACCTTGCACACACACAAGTTGCAAACATGATATCTGGCCTGCTTGCTGTGAGATACATCAAAGAGCCTATCATTGCTCTGTACTGGTGCTGATCAACATCCTCCCCCTCAAGATCAGGGCTAAGAGATGTTATTTTGGTCATAGGAGTTCCCAGTGCTTTGCAATCAGAGAGCTTGAATCTTTCAAAAATGTCCTTGACATATTTTGATTGACTAATGAATATCCCTGTAGGAGTTTGTTTCACTTGTAATCCAAGAAAGAATGTGAGTTCTCCCATTGAACTCATTTCAAATTTGGATTTCATCAGAGATTCAAAATCCTTGCAGAGAGATTCATCAGTAGAAGCAAAGATAATGTCATCAACATAGATTTGAACAAGCATGATATGTTGATTAGACTTCTTGAAAAAGAGAGTTTTATCAATTGTACCTCTCTTGAAGTTGTTGGCCAACAAAAAAGAAGATAAGGTCTCATACCATTTTCTTGGAGCTTGATGCAACCCATAAAGAGCCTTGTCAAGCTTACAGACGTGATCAGGAAACTTTGGATCTTCAAATCCTGGAGGTTGGCACACATAAACTTCTTCATCTATTTTTCCATATAGGAAGGCACTCTTAACATCCATCTGAAACACTTTGAAATCTTTTGCAGCTGCAAATGCCAAAAAGATTCTGATAGCTTCAATTCTGGCAACAGGTGCAAGGACTTCATCATAGTCTATGCCTTCCTCTTGAGTATATCCTTGAACAACCAGTCTTGCTTTGTTTTTGATGACAACACCTTTGTCATCCTTCTTGTTTCTGAACACCCATTTGGTTCCAATTGCATACTTTCCCTTAGGCAAAGGGCAAGTTTTCCAAACTCCTTGTCTTTCAAATTGAAGAAGCTCTTCTTGCATAGCTTCTACCCAACTGTTGTCGTTTAAGGATTCGATAACTTTCTTAGGTTCTAATTGGGATAGAAAGCATGAGTACAAACAGATGTTTGCTTCATGCATAGAGCTTCTTGTTCTTACACCTTCTTCAACGTTCCCAATTATGTTCTCCACTGGATGAGTGTTGTGAATTCGAGTTCTTGGAATCACATCCACCTGAGAGCCCACATTCAGATTGATTGACTCAAGATTAGGAAGTACTACCTCAAGCTGAATTTCTGGTAGATCTTTTGGATTCTGAACTTGGACTGTGGAGTGTTGGTTCTCTCTGGGAATGGTTGTCTCCTGAGGATTTGTCTCTGCTGATGGACTTCCTACTTCTTCTTGATGTTGCAACTCAGAAGTAGATTCAATTGATGGACCTGCCTGAGATGTATTGATAGTCTCAGACTGTGATACATCACTTTGTGCTGAAGTGGATTCTGCCAAGATTTGTCTTGAAGCTATTGGCAGTTTAACACGAAAGTCATCTTCTCTTATGGCTTTGGAGGTGTCTGAGGTAGCTGTGTGTGAAACTGGAACATACTCTTTCACCGGATTAAATACAGATGTAAAACTATCAAGATCAAATAGCCAATCAGGACCTGTTTCAGGTTTATTAAGAGTATGCTCATTGAACTGAACATTTGCAGACTCTTCAATAATTCTGGAAGCTTTGATATATACTCTATAAGCCTTAGCATGTGAAGAGTACCCAACAAAGTAGCCCTCTGCTGATTTCTCAGCAAACTTGGCTAAGTAATCTTTAGTATTCAAGATGGTGCACTGACATCCAAATGGTTTAAGAAACCCAATGAATAGCTTTCTTTTATGCCAAATTTCATAAGGAGTCATACCATGTGTCTTAACTACCAATATTCTGTTTTGGACATAACAGGCAGTGTTGATTGCTTCTGCCTAAAAAGTTATTGGGAGTTTGGCATCAGACAGCATGGTCCTTGCAGCCTCAATTAGTGTCCTATTCCTTCTCTCAGCACCACCATTTTGTTGTGGAGTCCTAGGAGCACTAAATTGCCTTGTGATACCTTTAGATTCACAAAAAGAATTTAAAAACTGATTTTTGAATTATGTTCCCTGATCTGACCTGATTATTTTTACATGATGATCACTTTCATTCTCCACCCTAAGTATAAATGACTTTAGGATCTCAGCAGTTTCATCCTTGATATTCAAGAAAAATACCCAGGTAAACCGAGAGAAATCATCGGTGATTACCAAGCAATATGACTTTCTACCAAGACTTTTAACACTTGTGGGACCAAACAAGTCCATATGTAGTAAATGCAGGACTGTTGTAATGGAATTTATCTCTTTGGCATGATGAGATGACTTGTGCTGCTTACCCTTTAAGCATGCAACACATTTATCAACACATATGAATTCCTTTGTTGGTAAACCAGTTACTAAATTATTTTTGACAAGTTTATTCATATTTTTGAGGTTTACATGACAAAGTCTTCTATGCCAAAGAGATGATTCATCAAGTGAAGCTTTTGAGACAAAGCAGCTTATATTACTAAGAGGTGCAGTTGTGCTCATGTCTAACATATACATGTTGTTTCTTCTAGGAGCTCTGAGCAGAATTTAATCATTTGGTACCACAAATCCTGGTTTTAGGACAATGCATTCATGCTCAGTAAACAACATGTTGTGCTTTTGATCACACACCTGAGATACACTCAGTAAATTGTAATTAAATTCTTTTACAAAATGCACATTCTCAAAACTTACCTTGCCATTAGTGATTTTGCCCCTACCTGTTATGTAACCTCCAACTGGATCTCTTCCAAAAGCAACAGACCCTCCAAAAATGGTTCATATTTGTGCAAATGAGTCTTGTTGCCTGTCATGTGCCTGGAACAGCCACTGTCAACTATCCACAAGTTGCCTTTTGATTCCTGCTGTTCCTGCACATGACCAGAAGTGAGTTAGTTTCTGATGTGAACCCAAGCCCATGTGGTCTTGGGTTTGCCATTTGCATCATTGTAAGTAAATTTCTTAGACATTATCTTTGATGGAACAGATGATGTGCTTGCTTCTGATGAGAGTGATGGCTTATCAGTTGGTTCCTTCTTCTTCCATACTTGTTTAGTTTTTTGAGTTATCAGAAGACTCTTTTTCCTTTGATAGTCATCGGAAGCTACTTTTCCTTTTCCTTCCGATGGTCTTCTTCTAAAGGAACAAGATTTCTTTGGTTTGTTGGAAGTATTCATTTCATGAACTTTAGAAGTTCCTTTTTCACAGGAAGCTTCCCTTTTCATTGCTTCTGATGCTTTCTTTCTGGAAGCTTTTTGGTTTTGTTTCTTTCGTTTGTCATTAGCTTCCAATGCTTTCTTGAATGGATTTCTTCCTTGTTCTTCCGAGGAGGTAGATGACTTACTCAAACTATTCTTTCTTCCTCTTCCCTGTAATTTTGAGGAAATTCTGCTTCTTAGATTATAGAAGCAATCAGCAGCAAAGTGATTTTCTTCACCATATATCAAACATATTGTTTGAGTGTTGGGAGAGTATTGTTGCTGATCCTTCTTGATGAAAGCTAAGCCTTGATCCATAGAGAGTAATGATTTGGATGTTCCAACAAATTTGTTGGCCTATTTATCTGCCTGTTTTCCTGAAAAGTTGATCTTTCTCTCCATTGATCTACCTCTTTTTGACTTATCAAATGGGCAAGTCGCATACTCATCTGACGAGCTATTTCCAGTGATTTTAGCTTTGACAAAAACTGTTGAATGTTTCTTAGTTTTCTTATTTTGTTTCTTAATTTTCAAAGCTTGTTTTTCTTTTACTGGTTCAATAGGAATATCATCCTCATTGGAGCATGTTGAGGTACTTGGATCAGAGAGATTATCAGTTTGAACCACCTTGTGTATATCCAATTCCTTATTATACACAAGGTCAACCGGTGGTTTACACCTAACATCTACTATGGAAGTATAAGCAGATGGAGGTTCTACTTTGTTATATCCCAAACCAGCCCCATGTTTATTCACTAATTCAGTTGTACTGCTCATTCTGAAAAGTTTCTCATACTTTTCACCTTGACTTAAGAATTTGTCTCTGTAAGATTCAGGCATTACAAGTTCAGTCTTAGCAGTGGTTAGTCTTTCTAAAAGATTTTTGATTTGACACTGTTTGTTAGTGTCTTCATGTTTTAAACTTGAAATAGCCTTTTCCATTTCATCAATATTTTCTTTATAATTTCTTTCAGCCTCAAAGAAATTTGCCTTGACAACTTGTAAGGACTCAAGTTCATTACAGAGTTGAAAATTTATCTTCTTATAAACATATAATGTTTCTAAACATTCAGGGGTACACATGTTATCATTTACCTTGTTTGAAGAAGATGAGTCATTTGCCATCAAAGCACTGTTGGAAATGGAAGCATCCTCAGCTTGAAAGCTCCAATCTGCAAAGTCTTGTTCTGCAATGTTTGCATTGTTTGTTGAGTTTGATGGTCTTTGTTGTGGTTGCCCAGAAGTTGTTGGCTGAGTTCCTGTGGACTTGCATTCTCTGGCAAAGTGACCTAACTGTTGGCAATTAAAGCATTTAAGCTTGGACTTGTCAAGACCAAACCCAGTTTTCATATTGTGCTTTTTAAACTGCCTACCAGTTCTCTGATAGAACTTCTTTGCTCGATAGGAAATCATTGCCATCTGGTAATTTATGTCCATTTCCTCTAGATCATCTGCAGGAATACCATCTAAATCTTCCTGACATAATTGGAAGTAATTGGTTTCTTCAACCATAAAAGCTCCTTGCCCAGATGTTGGTAGTGGGGTTGGGTTAGTGAGAAGATTTGGGTGTGAGTTTGATGGAGTTGAGGTTTCAGAAAAGGTGACATTGGGTATGGAAGTAGGATGGTAGATGGGTTGGTAGCTTTGGTATGGAGGATTGTTGATGGGTGCATAAAGAGCAGCTGAACCAGATGATGAATGGGAAACTTTGGATTCTTGGGCATCTAACTCCATTTGATAGGCACTGAGAATACCAAACAACTCTCCCAGAGTTAGAGTTTTAAGGTTTTATGTTCTTCTGATAGTAACAGAATAAATGTTCCATGTCTTTGGAAGGGATCTCAGAAATTTTCTAAGCACATCTTGATTATCCAGAATTACACCTGCAGTTGTCAATTCATCCACAAGTTGGACATACCTTAGGTACTGTGAAGACATATTTTCATTGTTTTGTTGACAAAAGTTCTCAAACTTTTGTTTCAGCATATCCTTCTTGTTTTCTTTGACATCATCTGAACCTTCATACATCTGCTTCAATGAGTTCCACAGTTCTTGAGCAGACTTGCATTTCTTGAATGCATGTATAATAGAGTTCGGTATTGACATCTGAATAAGCCAAAGTGCTTTAGAGTCAACTTCCATCTTCTTGTACTCTTCATCTGAGTACATAGATGGATCTTTTGGTACTGCAGCACCTCTGGCTCCAGCAGCAGCAACTGTAGGAATGTAAGGACCTTCAAGAACAGACTTCCAAAGTTTGAAGTCCTGGTTCCTGATGAATCCTTCCATTCTAACCTTCCAGGTGTCAAAATCCTCAGGTGTGAACATTGGTGGCTTGTTGAGAGTGCCATTTTCTGTATCATGTTTGTTTAGAGTAGCCATCTTAGACAAACACAGAAAAATATGAGTAATGAAACGATGAGATTTTAGAAGAAATAGAACTGGTAACTTAAGGATGATTAGTCACTTAAGTTCAAGAGCCAAGGCTCTGATACCACTTGTAGGATCGGGTTGCTAAATCTAAACAACACTTAAACAAGTATTTCTCACTTAATTCTAACAGATGCGGAATTTTCTGTTAGAATAATCTCACAATCACACTCAAGATGACAAAGTAATAATCGTTGAACAATAATAAGAACACAAGAGTAATTTCAAGCTCAAGGATATATTTCTCTCAAAGTAGAAGTGTACAAGCACACCTTCGTAAGCATACAATGGGAGGTTATATAGCCGAGGCTACAACCGTATACACTTAGGAATACAAGTTGGGTATACTAGACAAGTGCATAAAGTAAAGCTTATTCTAGTATGTTGAGTGTCTTAACAGTCATAATCATTATACAAATAGACATTTGACTTTACAAAAGACTACTAAATACAAAAGACATTTAATGTTGCTGATCTTCAAGGCTTCAGATGATCTTTTGCATTTAATGCAGCATGGGAGAAGTAAGGCGATTTATCTGACTCATTACATGTTGTCTTTATCTTTCCTCAGACCAGCATGTCTTGTGTCAGTACCTTTTTGTACTTTGAAAGTGTTCAGCTACAGTCTTTGATTAAGGAATATTTTCGGAAGTCTTTGTCTTTCTGAGAAAGTTGCTGAGAAGAGTCTTCGGAAGCATTTGATGGTCGGAAGCTCTGAAGCTCTGAAATCTTCTAAGTGTGGGTCTTCCAAAGCCTTTGTCTTGTACAACCTTTGGCATGAGTAAGTTATCCTTCGGAAGCAATGTTGTTTCCGAAGAGTAACTTCTTCCTTCCGAAGGGTGTTAGTCTTTGTAGCATTTATACTTAGACAAAATAGGAAGTTTGGTGAGCATCAGCCTTTATTAGTCTTTACAGGTTGACTAAGCATCCAAAAGCAGGAAAATGCTATAATAAAAGATAGGTTAAAGCTAAAACACTTTAACCACTAATGTCTAATCATGTATAAACTGGAATTAAATTCAAGGTTGAAACAAGAATTCATGACAGGAGAATGTGGAATCTGTAAAAGGATTCAACTTACTAAAGTTAAAGTCACTTATAAAAACTCCTGATTTACAGATATCAATGACAGTAAGAAAAAAAAAGAACTAGCAGTTGACTTTGACTTTTACAAATTTCATTTTCATTAGTAATATATTATTGAAAAAAGGTAACATTTACACCAGCTGGATCAACAGTTGATTTTGATTAGCACTAATTGTCTGATTTAGATCAAATCAAAAGATGTCCCGTCTATCTCCAGATAAATTGATTTTTCAACTAGTTGTGCAGGTTGAGATGGAGACTCTTCATCTGCTAACTGACTATTTCCATGATGCTTCAGTTTTTTTTTAAGAAAACTGAAAGACCTCAAAAACTGTGTAGGATCGGGTTGCTTAATCTAAACAACACTAATCAAGTATTTCTCACTAAATTCTAACAGATGCGTAATGTTCTGTTAGAATAATCTCACAATCATACTCAAGATGACAAAGTAATAATCTTTGAACAATAATAAGAATACGAGAATAATTTCAAGCTCAAGGATATATTTCTCTCAAAGATGAAGTGTACAAGCACACGTAGTAAACATACAATGGGAGGTTATATAGCCGAGGCTACAACCGTATACACTTAGGAATACAAGTTGGGTATACTAGACAAGTACATAAAGTAAAACTTATTGTAGTATGTTGAGTGTCTTAACAGGCTAAGACACTCAGTTACCATCATTACATTAATAGACATTGACTTTACAAAAGACTACTAAATACAAAATACATTTAATGTTGTTGATCTTCAAGGCTTCAGATGATCTTTTGTATTTAATGCAGCATGGGAGAGGTGAGACGCTTTATCTGACTCATTACATGTTGTCTTTGTCTTTCCTCAGACCAGCATGTCTTGTGTCAGTACCTTTTTGTACTTTGAAAGTGTTCAGCTACAGTCTTTGATTAAGGAATCTTATCGGAAGTCTTTGTCTTACTTAGAAAGCTGCTGAGAAGAGTCTTCGGAAGCTTTAGCTGATCGGAAGCTCTGAAGCTCTGAAATCTTCTAAGTGTTTGTCTTGTAAAACCTTCGGCAGTTATAAGTTATCCTTCGGAAGCAATGTTGCTTCCGAAGAATCACTTCTTCCTTCCGAAGGCTTTTGGTCATTGAAGCTTTTATACTTAGACAAAAAGAGAAGTTTGGTGAGCATCAGCCTTTATTAGTCTTTACAAACTGAAATCATCACGATATATATTTTTTTAAATTAAACTCAGCATCTCCTTGTGACTTAAAACAGGAGTGACTACATCTCTAACTCAAGCATGACCTCATGAATGAAGTAGACATATTAAACTATAATTATGTCAATCTCATTTCCAAGCATAATCTGCAAGCATGTGAAACATATGAAATTCGAATCCATAATAGACTTTGACCAACTCAATGATGTTGATTAATTAGCTCAGAAATGCATGATCATTATTCACTTCAATAAATTTATCTATAAACTCCAATCACAAGTGCTGTAATTTAGTACATAATCAATCAAAATGAGGGTTGGTTTTACCTTTCCTTGTGCCACTTCTTGCTACTTTCACTTACTTATGATTGTAGCCTTCTTTCATTTATGCTTATCTAATGATAACAAAGGAGGTGTACGATGCAAGGACGATGAGAGACAAGCACTTCTTGAGTTCAAGCAAGGCCTCATAGATAAAGCAGATCGACTTGCTTCATGGGTTGGTGAGAATAAAGACTGTTGCAATTGGACCGGGATTGTTTGTAATAACTTTACTGGTCGTGTTCACAAAATTCATCTTCGAGGCAACTGTAGAATGAATGATTACGACAAAATTGAAGAATATGAAGAATTCGTGAAGCAAAGATTTAGAGGGGATATAAGTCCATCACTTCTGAATCTAAAGCAACTCAAGCATTTAGACCTGAGCTGCAACAACTTTGGTGAAATGGAAGTTCCTAGCTTTCTGGGTTCTCTTGCAAACATGAGAAATCTTAACCTCTCTCGTTCCATATTTGGTGGACCAATCCCTCCTCAGCTCGAGAATCTGACAGAATTACGTACCCTATGTCTTGGAAGTTTTTATGAAGATACTGAAGAATATGAATATACTAGCATCACCAACATGCAGTGGTTGTCGGGTCTTCGTCGGTTACATCACCTGGATTTGAGTGGTATGGACCTTAGTCAAGCAACCAACTGGATTGAGGTGATCAACACACTTCCTTCTTTGGTTGAACTACATTTGTCCCGTAGTCAACTGATGCATGTAGATCCTTATGTTAACAATCTTAATGCCACATCTCTTTCCTTGCTTGATCTTTCTGGAAATGATTTCAGTAACATTTATGTGCTACAATGGATTTTTAGTAAAACTAGTCTTGTTTCACTAGATTTAAGCGGGTGTGGTCTTCATGGCCCTTTTCCCAGTAGCTGATAGCTTTAGAAACTTGACTTCACTCAAGTCACTTCACGTTCGCAGGAATGAATTCATGAGTTCTTCATTAGTACTAAAAGGGTTGTCTACAGTAGGTGGTAATCTCATTTCATTAGATATACGTTCTTGTGGTATTTCAAGCTCGATTCTTGGTGCCCTGCACAACTTGACTTCCGTACTTAGTCTTGAACTGTCATCTAATGTACTCAACAATACAATACCTGCATCATTGGGTAATATTTGCAATTTGAGACATATTGGTCTAGATGGCAACTCTTTTCCTAATATTAGCTTAACGAGTCTTCTGGAAAGCTTTTTCAAGTGCAAATTACCAAGATTGGAGTCATTATCCCTTGCGTCTTCAGGACTTTCAAGTCATCTTCCATATCAACTAGGACAACTAGCATATCTGGAAAATCTCCAACTTGAAAATAACCATATTTCTGGAATTATTCCCGAATCAATAGGAAGATTATCTATCTTGAGGTCACTTTATCTTGCAAATAATCTTATCTCGGGTCCAATTCCATATTCAATTGGAGGATTATCCTCACTTGAGGTTTTAGATCTTTCAAATAACCAACTCAATGATAGCTTTCCGGATAACCTCGGTCTACTGTCAAAGCTAATTTATTTAGATTATTCATACAACTTTTTTAGCGGTATCATGACAGATGCTCATTTCGACAAACTAGCCAGATTGAAGTACTTAAATGGAGAAGGAAACTACATAGCTCTGAGACCACGCCTTGCCAACTGGGTTCCTTCTTTCCAGCTGCAGTTCTTGTATTTAAGTTTGTGGGATTTAGGACCTCAATTTCCATCATGGCTGCAGCTGCAAAGGGATTTAGTAGAATTGGATATGAGCAACACAAGGATTTCAGCAATGATTCCTGAGCCATTTTGGAGATCTTCACCCCATCTACAATATCTAAATATGTCACAAAATCAAATTCAAGGAAGCTTGTTTGATATCCCTGCATCGCTTCAAGTGCTCGACTTAAGTTCTAACAAACTTCGCGGCCAGTTACCTATACTCTCAAATAATAATTCACAAATAAAGATCGTGGATTTGTCAAATAATTCCTTTGGGGGATCATTGCATCATTTGGTGTGCTCATATGGTGAGAAAACTCTAGCAATTCTTAATTTGGCGAACAATAATCTCTCAGGTGAGATTCCTGAGTGTTGGGATAAGTGGTCGAGTTTGTTGTCCCTAAACTTGGAGAACAATAACTTGTCCGGTGGGATTCCAAGAAGTTTCGGATCATTGTCTTCACTGCAATTATTAAATATCAACAACAACATGCTCTTTGGAGGATTACCTACATCTCTAAAGATCTTGAAGAATTTACTAATCCTTCAACTTGCAAAAAACAAACTTTTTGGAGAAATTCCTTCATGGTTTGGAACACACCTCTGGAGTTTGAGAGTTCTTAACCTCCGATCAAACAACTTAGATGGGAATATTTCTCACACTCTTTGTTATCTTCCTAGTGTTCAAATCTTGGATCTTGCACATAATAATCTATCAGGAAATATTCCAAGATGCTTCTACAATTTCACTCTCCTCTCCGGGAAAGAGGCTGCCTCAACTGATAGATTTATCTTCTCATACACTATTCAGAGACACATCATTGGCAGTGTTTCATTGGTTATAAAGGGACGAGAGGACACATATAGCACTATTCTTGGACTTGTGATGATGATAGACCTTTCAAGTAACAACTTTTCCGGGAGCATCCCAACTGAGCTAATGGCCCTCCAAGCATTACAATCCTTGAATTTGTCAAGAAATCAATTAACAGGGAGGATCTCTGTGAAAATTGGAGACCTGAAATCACTCTCATCATTTGATGTATCACTTAATCGACTTTCAGGCGAGCTTCCTGTGACCTTATCACGCTTGAATTTCTTGAGTAGCTTCAATGTGTCCTACAACTATCTGACTGGAAGAATCCCATCGGGCACCCAACTTCAGAGCTTCAAAGAGTTCAGTTTCTTTGGTAACAACCTTTGTGGAGATCCACTCACTGAAATCTGTGAAACTGACCAGTCACCAAATAGAGACCAAGAAGAAGACGATGAATCACATGGAGTAGATTGGGACTTGATTATTAGCACATTATCTGGATTTATTGCTGGTTTCTGGCTGGTATTGGCTCCATTGATGGTCAGCACCAGATGGAGGAACACATATTTCTGTTTCTTGAATCATCTGAGATTTGTGTTTTGTAATGCTATTCATAAGTACAGTGGTAACCTTCTTTAAAGGTGATGAAGAATGTTGTAATGTTGTAATATGTTTGGTTATGATTTAAAAATTGCAACTGTGTTTTTTTAATAAAGTTGCATGTCTGAACCTTCTTTGTTTTCAAATCCATACAAAATTTTATTAAGTAAACAAACATCATCCTCTAAATTTCTATCAAATTGGAATCCTTAAACAAACTAACTAACTAACTAACCCAGTATATTCCCACTTTTCAGTAAAGTCCGGGGAAGAAGACAAACTTTGCCCCTATCCTAGTTGGGATAAAGATGTTGCTTTGAAGAAGTCCCCGCTCAAAGTTATCGTTTAAAGCTAATCATCTAACACTTTTAACGTTTTTTTCACAAAATGAGTAAAATATCGCGCATAGTGCAGTTTTACTTTTGCGTTGAGGCAACTGAATCCTTAAACAGTTAACGTTAACCATTTGCAGTTGACGGAAACGATTAGTAGCAAGCATACGTTGCAATTTCAGACTAAAATTCTTTGCCCAATCCAACAGTGGATTGCATGTAGTATCTTCCTGTATTTCATGAAACGCCCCTGCTTATTCTTCAATCTATTCCTCGTATACTCTAAATCATAAATCAATAAAACCAAAAAAAAATAGGAAACCCTAAACTTAACAATCACTAACTAAAACAGAGTCACATTTCGCATTCACAGAAACATAAATTAAAGCTTAGAGTTGTTGATTCACCTTCATTGATTTGTTCGTCGGCATCTACGACTGTTCCTTCATCTGGTGCTTCTCTGTCTTTGATTGGTCTCATTTGGCGGTGTTTGGAATGCAGATTAAGGGCGGGAATCGAATGAAATTGCGAACCGATTTGGGTACCCGTTAACATATGAAACAAAGCGAATGGGATTTATCTTGGACTGGAATCCAGGTCAAATTTTATTAAAAAAGACTTGAAAATCTCTTTGTACATAACAAATTGAAAAAAAAAATAAAAAATAAAAATATATAAATAACAATCTTTGTAACGAAAAGAAATATACTTGGGCTA
Source organism: Mikania micrantha (assembly GCA_009363875.1). Classification (NCBI taxonomy): domain Eukaryota; kingdom Viridiplantae; phylum Streptophyta; class Magnoliopsida; order Asterales; family Asteraceae; genus Mikania; species Mikania micrantha. The sequence goes on along the minus strand of CM018685.1, from coordinate 52,425,248 downwards.
CTATTAAACATATTGCATTTTATATTCAAAATTTCAAATGTACTTAGGCTCTTCTTAGTTTCATTTATTATAAATTATTTTAGTTACAATCTACTATAATATTGTTAAACAAGTTAGATTAGCTCCTATATAAAACAACATTTGTTTTGCCAAGATCATAACAAATCAACCTTAGAGAATTCAATTTATAAAATCACTAAAACACAACACGAAAATAATTATATCGTGTATTGTTATTGATTTAAAAACATGTTGTACTTAGATTGTCCTACTTTAACTTGATGTGTTAAATTAGTTTTTAGAATAAAAGAATTTTTTTTTATAAGATCAACCCATTTGGTACAACTCATGTAACATCATTACTCCTTGATTATAATTATTACAAACATGTCAAACTACCAATCATTATTTATCTCGTTTGAATTATTTAGATAAGTGAATAAAACACGTAGTGGTTAGGTTTTGTGTCAAGGTTCATGAGAGGTCATGGGAATAGACAAACCCGACCTCTGTTAAGGGCTTATATTTTTTAAGAGAACAAAAATTTTAATAATTTTTTATATTACATATATACTTATATATATATATATAACCAAAAAATCACAAATTTATAATTCGTTAAACTTCTTTTCTTGGCTCATCAGGAACACATGAATCCTCGAAAACCGCACATATCAAGGTTGATCATGTTTTCATATGAATAAATACATGATCAAAATCACTAAGTTAGCTAATGCATGTTTTATTGTGAGATGAAGAATAAAAATCCAATGCTTGTTTTACATGTATGACTGTTAAAAGTAAGAACTATGAAAGATGCCCTAATTGTTATGTATTAATAAAAGTCATAAATATTGAAGGTGGAAGCAGATCACAAGAAGTAATTGACAAAAGTCTTCCATAACATCAAGAGATAAGATCTTCCCTTGCATATCAAGTTATGGGCTGCAATACCTTTTTTTTTCTTTTTTTCCCTTATTCTTTTTAGTGTCAAGAATCTTTAAAACCCAATTTGAGATAAAGAAAACATCATACCTCACAAGATCTTGTTTTACCAACACAACAGCTATGGCTTCTATTGTCATCAATGCTGCAATGTACCGAGCTTGCAGTTCTCCTCACTTAGCCACTAAAGAACCATCACAGCTCGAAACCACACGCTCTTTAGGAATCAAACAGGACTCAACATTTGTAGGTCTGAACATCAAAGGCCAAAGCAGGCTAATCACGCCTCAAGAACAAAACCATAACAAGAAGGAAGTTGAGAATGATGATCTGAAAGCAACTTCTAGTGTCAGATTCGTCGATGAGCGATGGAAACAGGGGAGTTGGGATCTGAACATGTTTGTAAAATCTGGAAAAATGGACTGGGATGCTATGATTGCTGCTGGTGAATAATTATCATTCATCTATGTATTTGATTTCTTGAATTATATCACTAAAAGTTGAATTTGGACCCTTTCTTGGAGAAGCCAGGAGGAGAAAGTTTCTTGAATTATATCCAGAAGAAGCAACAAATCAAGAACCGGTTGTGTTTAGAAGCTCCATTATACCTTGGTGGGCTTGGATTACACATCTCACCTCCCTGAAGTTGAGTTGCTCAACGGTTAGTTAGGGGCTATAATGGGTCGGGTCGGTTATGGCCTAAAACTAATATATAATCGATATTTGGTTTTATGAAGTCTTTTTGTAATCGATTGATTTCGGTTATATATGGTTTGATTTTGGTTATTGGAAAAGATGGTTCGGTTAATTTTATTAACTATCGGTTAAGTCGACTAAAGGAGGGTGGATGGATTTGGGAGATATGGAAGTCTTTTTCTTGGTAATTCGGTGGTATTTGGTAGGTGGTGATATAACTTTGTTCTCGTTCTGTATTTGGTGATGTATTTTGGCCAGCATCTTGCTAGGTCTTGGTGATTTAATAAAAATTTCGCTGTTCAAAAAAAACTATCGGTTAAGTGCCCAGCTTTGAACCAATTGGATTCAAGCCAACTTCAATTAAAAATTTAATTAACTTTTCAGCAAAATAAAAATATTAGCAATTTTTTTGACTCACAAAGGAGAATAAGCGACACGTAGCATTTTTTATAAAAAGTTATAGCAATACTTTTTCAACATATAACATATCACTATATATAATTAAAAAGTATGAGAATGAATAGTAGTTAGTTGGTCTCATTGTATGTCCCATTGATTATATATTATATTATTTAGGTGTCTGATCCATGTAATGACGTTTTGAAAATTTAGACTTGGACCATCGGAAGTTTTTTTAACTTTGAAAAGTAGTAAACAGAGATAATGATATTAAATTTGAGAAATTTGCTTAGAAATTTGAGTTTTTATTAAATTTGAGAAATTTGCTTAAAGATTTGGTTTTTTTTTAATTCAAACGATTGATGAGACGGATTTTGTGAGTAATTTTTCTATTATTTTTATAAAATATTTGTGAGGAATTGTATGATTTTATGAAAAAAATTTATAGAGTTGATGACAAATTTGATTTTGCTATGCAAATTATGCTTCTGCAAATGATATATAATACTCATTATCGAGAGTGTACTGTGACAACCTGCCGTAACACGCGGGGTGAATAAACCTAGTTATTTATAAATAGATAGAAAAATATAGTGGTTGGTTTTGATGTTGTTTCATTCCAATTATTCTAGTTATTGGAACACATGTAACCATAATCGAACAATAAAAAACAATTATCAAAAATCATAACTAAACCATGTAATTCTATTTTTTTATTATTATTTTATTATAATTATTATTATTATTATTATTATTATTATTATTATTATTATTATTATTATTATTTTGGTTAGTTGATCTATTGTCATGATACAGGTCGAGCTGCAATGATCGGGTTCTTTATGGCTTATCTTGTGGATGTTATGACCGGGCTCGATGTCGTGGGGTCAGAGTGGTAATTTCATATGTAAGATTGGTTTCTTCATGGCAGTCATAGGCGTAGTCGTTTTTAGGCAAACAAAGTCTCTTAAGAATATCAAGAATCTAGCAGATGAGGCTACATTTTATGATAAACAGTGGCAAGCATCATGGCAAGATCAAGATCCTGCAAGCAGTGATGCTTTAGGAGATAAAATGAAACAAATGTATCATCAACTAATAAAACTGCTTGATCTCCAAAAAAAAATTTAAAATTGTATGGTAACATGAAAAATTTGTTAGTGTAGCTGATAAACTTCTCTTGCATTTGGAAACCTATAATCAAGCATTTGTGAGATTATAAACTATGAGAGTAAATGGGTTGTGCTAGAGCTCAACATTACTTAAAGGAGCTTTAGTTCGAGTTCGACTAATTTCAAGCTTTATAATCAAAGCTCGAGTGTAGGCTCGTGAGTAATTTTTTATTATTTTGTTTACTACATCATGTGAGAAAAAAAAAATAACTATCTTACATATGAGTAAAAAATTTCTCATGATTATCATAAAAAAATAGGAGTTACCATTTATTTTTTGTGAGAACCTTTGTTAAGAGCCACTCACATTGATTTTTTTTTGGTTATTTATATATATGTTAAAATCTCAATCGCTCTATTGTAAAATTTTGCAATTGTCTCATTTCACTTTTAATTTCTAGTTGTTAGTTAATGAAATAAAGTTGAAAGAGACTCAACTAATATTTTTAACCCATTTTAAAACCAAGTTCATTATTCATTTTAATTAGTTAAATCACCACTGTCTATTTTAAACAACTCTATTATTAATTTTAAAACCTATAAACATAATATTTGAAGTCAAATTTACGTAATCGGATTGGTGATGGAAATTTAAATAATAGTTGTATATGTTTTGTGGATAAAGAGTTACTTAATAGAGTCTCTTTGATTAAAAAAATAAAACTACGTATATTTCAACTTTATGAACCCTATCCATATCCATCAAGATTAACTAACACCACATCCAACGGACGTGCCAGCCCACATCGCCACTCTAACCACGGACGCCTCATGTAAAGGTGGGCAAAAAACCCGTTTTTGGAACCGGAACCGGGAACCGAACTGGAACCGGTTGTAACCGAACCGGTGGGTAGGGCGGTTCCAGATTCTCTGAGAAATCGGAACTGAAACCGAAAAAGTGGAACCGGTTCCAACCTAACCCGGCCAAACCCGAACTGGAACCGGCCAAAAACCGAAACCGGTTGTTGACTTTGTTGACCGGAACCGGTTTAAAAAAAACCGGTTTGCCCATCTCTAGCCTCATGCGTAAACCATACTTACCTGTTATCCCAACTCCCAAGCTGCTCAAGCCCATGCTGACATGGCGGGTAGGAAATCTTCCGGGTCCGTCATGTTGATACCTGATGTCGTGCGCCGGCCCATTAGGCTTACTGGGCTAATTTTGGGCTTGGGGCCACCCAAAAACAAGGGCCCCAATTTTTAATTTTTTTTACATATATTTCACGTTTTTGGGCCATTTGTAGTATTTATTGGCTTATTGCTTTGTTTTTCAGCTGGGTTGAAGGGCCCAACCGTGGAATGGAAGCGGAAGAAAGTTAAAAAAAAGCTGTGAAAAGAAGGGCTGAAGGATCTGGAAGCAGGAAGGTAGGTCAAGGGCGACTAGGGAAATGGGAATTGGGAATCAATCTTAATCATTTGATTCCGATTACAGAGACTAAGTAGATTCCGATTACAATAGGTAAAGTTCGATTATCTGATTCCGATTAGACGATTAGTTGGTTGATCGGGACTGCTACGTGCGGGCGCTCACTCTTCTTGCGACCGGTGTGCCGACCTCACTCCTCAGGCCTCAGTGCCTTACCAGTCATCATCTTAGAGCTCAGGACCTCAAGTATTGTTCTGATTTAGGTTTTCTCCGCCCCAAAGCTCTGGCCTCTGTGTTTGGTTTTTTTTGCAATTTGATCATTGAATAGTGATTGTTAATTGGGTTATTGGTAGTATTTGACATTGTTAATTGGGTTATTGGACACTTATTGTCTGTTTTTGAAATTTTAGTATTTGACATTGGAAGTTTTGACATTATGTTATTGCTTGTAATTTGTTAATTGGACACCAGTAGGTTATTGCTTGTTTTTTAACATATTTATACATCAAAATAAAAAAAATTAACTCCGCCAACTATAAATTTTGTAGTATGTATTGCTGGTCCCAAGCCTGGTTGAAGAAGGAATGTTTATATTTTTTTATCATAAAACAATTATATCACCAAAACGGTTATTTAAATTTAGATATTTGAGATTTGAGATAATTAAAATTATGGTTATTATTTGGCCCATGGTTTTGCATTGGCAAGTGTGCAAGTTGTTGATCATCTGTATACTCTGTAATAAAAGAGTAACAAATTTGTCACTTGTCACAATCTTAAACCACTAATGCCACATGTCACCTTCTTACACTATAATTGACACTTGTCAACACCTTATCCTTTCACTTAATTCTCTCTCTCCTATTAAATAATTATATTCTCTTATTAAATAAATAATTATAATACTAATAACTAACAAATTATTTATCTTATTATTATAAAGCACACTTTAAATTTTTTTTATAAAATATGAAAGTCTCTAAAATCAAAACTTTTAAAGTAAGAAATATTTTATTTTCAAAAAACAAAATTTAAGTAAAAAACAAGTTATCGTAAAAAATGATTTTTTTTAAAATAAAATATATTATAAAAGGATTTTTTAAACAATGAGATTTTTATCATCCAATGACGTTTTTTAATTTAATATTTTATATTAAATCCGTGTATTACACGGGTTTATAACATACTGCAATATATACAAGTATTCTAAAAGCATAATATTTCATTTATTTCACCCGTATAACACATGAGATTTAACCTAGTTCAACTATAAATTGATAACATATTACCCTTTTTGTCTGGATGCAATGACTAAAGCATGGTTTGTTAGCAAGTTGCACTATATTCATATCCACTCTTTAAAGATACAAATAAAAACCATATCTTTTTCCATAATAGAGATTAATCTTGTTATCAACTATGTGTTCCCACGCATCTTCTTTCTCATACCTTTGGTTTCTTGCAATCTGTACATTCTTTCATTGTTCTTTCTCTAGCGAAAACTCCAGCAACATTCAATGCATAGGATACGAGAAAACCGCGCTTCTGGAGTTCAAAAACGACCTCATTGATGATGCAAACCGACTCGTTTCCTGGAACACCAGCAAAGCAGATTGCTGCAAATGGTATGGAATCACCTGCAGCAATCTAACAGGCCATGTCAGCGAGATCCGCCTTCGTGGACCCGTTGTCATGGCTGACATTGACACTCAAGAAGCATCAATACCGACACTTGGAGGGAACATCAACCCTTCATTGCAGAATTTGACTTCACTAGAGTATCTAGACTTGAGCTGCAATGATTTTGGAGGGAACCCAATTCCGGCGCACATTGGGTCTCTCCAAAACTTGACATATCTGAATCTTTCCGAGTCACGATTCTCCGGGCAGGTCCCGGGTCAACTCGGGAATCTTTCCAAGTTAGAAATCTTTACAGTGGTAATCAGTATGTGCAACAGGTTAAGAGTTTGCAGTGGTTATCGGGTCTTTCTTTCTTGCGCCACCTTGACATGAGCGGGGTGCAACTCGGTGACGCGTTTGATTGGCTACAAGTGACTCAAACCCTCCTCCCTTCTAATCTTGAAGAACTGCATTTATCGTATTGTGGATTACCTCCTATCACACCTAACTTAACCATGGTTAATCTTAGATCACTTTCATTCCTTGATCTTTCGTATAATAATTTCAGTACTAACTTGATACCAAGGTGGATTACTGGTTTAAACAGTCTAGCTTCCTTAAACCTTGCTTATTGTGATTTCAATGGTCCGGTTCCTGCCGGTCTTATGAACATGATTTCTCTTACTGCCCTTGATTTGTCGAATAACCAACTTACCAGTATTCAGGACAAGCTTAATTCTTCTACCGAAAGCATTTGCAATTTAAAAGATATTAATCTTTCTTGGAATAAATTTGAAGGAAACAGTCTATCAGATGTCCTTGGAAGTTTGTTCAATTGTGAATCATCTAAACTCGAGTCTTTAAGGTTTGGATCAAGCGGGCTTTCGGGTACTTTACCATCACAACTTGGAAATCTGAAGAATTTGGTTCATATTGATCTTTATGGAAATTCAATTTCCGGGTTGATCCCAGATACTGTAGGGAACTTATCATCCTTACAAACTCTAGAACTCGGGTCTAATTTAATTTTAGGCCCGATTCCTGACTCAATAGGAAGACTGTCATCCTTGCTAGTAATGAATCTCCGTTCCAATTCCATTTCTGGCCCGTTACCAGATTCTCTAGGGAGATTATTAGCTTTGGAAGAGTTAGATATTTCATATAATGAGATTAATGGAACTCTTCCTCGAAGCATTGGCAGGCTTACAAAGCTGCAGAAACTAAACATAGAGCACAATTTGTTAACAGGTATAGTTACTGAAGATCATTTTGCTAATCTAACAAGTTTAGTCAGTTTACGCGGTAATGCAAACATGTTAAGGCTCGAGCTAATGGCTGATAACTGGGAACCGTCTTTTAAACTCGGTATACTGACCCTGAATTCTTGGAGCTTAGGCCCAAAGTTCCCTTATTGGCTTCAGACCAATTTATCAGTCTTGTATCTAGGCAGCACTGAGATTTCAGATAACATTCCTAGGCGGTGGAGGAGCGGGTGATGGTGGTGAAGAAGGAGGAAGTGGTGGCTCGGATGGGGAACTTATTACAAGCATACTGGTTGGGTTGGTGGTGGGATTTTGGGTGGTAGTTGGTCCTCTGGTGGTCAGCAAGTTATGGAGGACCAAATATTATAAATTTTTGTATGATATTTGGTGCAAGTTTTGTGGTAAATAAGTTACAAAAATGCTTCGAATAGTTGCATCTTCGTTAACGTTAGAATTAGATTGACGCTAGTGTGGAATGCTCCTATTTAAGATCTGATGGGCTTTAATTGTGAACCCAGCTTTTCTTTGAGTTTGAGCTCACTAATTTGATCTAGTTCATGTCCACTACGAACAAGGCCCAATTGCATGTTATGATTCTAATTTATATCACCATCCAGTGGCGGAGTTTGAGCATATTGAGAGGGACGGAAATTTACGAAAACTAGAATACATGTTAATTTTTTGAAGCAGGAAGAGAGGAGGGATGAAATTACTATTTTTAACTAAAAATAATATGGGGCTCTATTCGTCCCCCTCCCCGGCCCTTGAAGAGCTTTGTCTATGTCACCATCACGCCATGACACCATGTATAAATGACAAAAATTTGAGAAAAAGGTGAAATTTTGAGTTCGATTTCAATTGATTCACAATATTAAATCATTTTTGACAGAGCAGTATTTTGTATTTTGAATTTATTTGCAAAATCAATAGAGATATTATTTAAAGAGTTATCCAATGAATGTGTAACAGCCTATGACTTAACATTAAGCCTATTGATAAAAATGTTATACGTGGCTGTTTTTATTCATACAGCGATGTTCACATAAATTGATTTTTAGCTACGCTAATATAATATTCAAATTAAAATTTGTGTAAAACTTGCAAAATCCACTGAGCAATAGATTAAAATACATGCATTGCGGCCTAATTGCACTAATAAAAAGCATATGAAGTTATGAATGATCAATTATAGAGACTGAAACGTAGATAAGAACAATATTATGCTCCGTATATTGCGGTATAATAATTTTAGAAAACTAATTTAATAGAAGAAAATCAAAGAGAAGCCAAAATGACATAGTACGATACATCATGTTTACAACTTCATTACACAAGTTATGTTGGTGCAAGACCGGCTCCCCTATAAAATTTTAGAGGCAAGCGCCTAGGGAGTAGGGCCCTCAAATTTTTAAGGCCCCAACCGTTTGAGCTATGTTTGGTTTATCATACATGTTATTTATTTTGTCGTTTTGAATATGAAAAATTAGAAAGTTCACTTATATTCTCAAAAGGGAAAGTTTGTTTAAGGTTATCTATTTATGAATAATTACATATTCTAACGTTTTTGTTTTGCATTTACTTGACGTTGTAATAAATCTCTATACAAGTGAAAGATTTACACAAGCTCCTTTGTGATAAATAGGGTAATTAAGTTGATTAACAAACATGACAGGGTTATAAATATCATCACTAAGTATTATATTTTATAGTCTTCTTCGTTTATATCATTTATGATTATCATTTGTAACTGTAAGGGGCTGTTTGGTAGCATCTGAATGGGTCTGAATAGGTCTGAATCTGAATGGTTCAGATTTAGACTGTTTGTTTGGTGTAAAAAAAACACATCTGAATGGGGTCTGAAGTCTGAATGAAGGTCTGAATGATCCAGACTTGAGAACAAGTCTGAATGGAAATAAAACTCAGCTGTAACCCTTGGCCCCCTTTCCCTCTTGCTCGGCCGCACCACAGCCCACCTATCTCCGCCGTGAACCATCACCTAATGGGTCGTGAACCGTCCATCGAAGGCCTCCATGTTCGTCGGAACCACCACCATCGTCGGATCTACACAGCATCGTCGAAACCCTAAATCTGCACACCGTTTGTTTGGAGCGGCGATGGGGGCCGGCGACAACAGAAGACGGGGCTCGATGCTAGACAGCCGCCGGGTCTCAGCGGCGGTCAGGGTGGGGCTCGATGCTCGGTGTGGTTATGGGAGGCGCTGCAACGGTTGCTGGCGTTGCAACGGTTGCTGGTGCTGCAATGGTTGCTGGGTGCAACGGTGGATGGGCAGCGACGGTTGCTGGGCTGCGACGGTGGATGGGCTGCGACGGCGGAGGAGCGGGGAGGAGCTGCGGAGGAGGGAAGGGTTGCAGTGGTGAGGTCGACCGAAGGGAGGAGGAGGGGTTATTTATTAGGGTTTTTTTTTTATAAAAAGGTTTTTTTTTCTATTCAGATCATAAAACAAAACAAACGGTCTTAACCGATTCAGCACTTAATGGTTCAGATGCTACCAAACGGCCCCTAATTATGAATAAACTTATGTAAATAGGGACAAATTAACATATTTTTATATTTTTTAGAATTTGAGAACCAGAATTTTTTTAACGAAGGCAAAAAATTATTTATGAAACGGGCCTCAACTTTTGTATCCGCCTTGGGCATCCGAAAAGCTTGAGTCGGCCCTATGTTGATGACATTAATGTGGTTAACTACATAAGAAAAACGTATGGATTTAGGGCGACTTGTTTATGAAAAACAAAACATAGACAAAAAATATATAACCGATGTTTGTTAATTGGGGTTGGTCTCATTTTTCAAGATACCAACATGTTACCGTCAGTTGATATAACCTAAAATTATTATAATCTTTTTAATTAACGAATGAAATTTATTAAGAAAAATCTTATACTAATAAATTAGTAGCTAGGGGTGACACGTGTTACTCTATGGTTTAATCTCAGTCTATTTTTCCAACTCTTCCTTCTACTAATTAGATGACATGTGTTACTCTTTGGTTCATCATTTTAAACCTATTTTTCTATTTCTCTCTCACATTAAATAAAATGTTATTAAAAGAATATACTTTTAAAATTGAATATAAATTTAGATAATAATACATGTATAATGTTAAAACAATATATTTTAAATTTACAAGTTTATCTATCATTTAAATCAACCAATCATATAATAATTTTTAAATTTTTATTACTAAGTATTTTTTTTAATTTTTTTTACATAACATGTGTGATACACGAGTTTCTAACCTAGTATATATACTAAGGGTATAAAATCTTAACTTTAGGAACTTAAAAATGTTAAAAGGTGACACTGCAATAATATACAAATTTTTTATAAGAGTTTTACGAGTTTTAAAAGGTGAGTGGTAGAACTGGTATGTGGCAAATCTAGTCTCAATTGATTCATTTGCAGGTTTCTAGATGATATTCATTTGCTAAAACAAAAAAGAGACAAGATTGTATGAAAATTAAAGGAGACAACTAATAAGGATAGAAACTGATGAGAGATTTCTCGTGAGATCTTTAGAAGGTTTTGTATATGCTTTTATTGAGTCAGTGTATTCAGATTTTTGTGTATCTTGAGATTGAGTATTATATAAAATTTAGTTTATAAACGGACCAAATACGTATCTCTTTTTGTCGTTTTCTTAATAGGCAACAATTTAAAGTTTGTATACTAACTTTTAATTTGAAATTGAGCCGAACCGAGAGCTCGATTCTAAATCGAACCGTGTTTTAATTATTATGGCATTAATTAATTATTGTCATTTTGAGTTTTAAACCGTGATCAAATGCAAGTGGCATTAATTAATTATTGTGGCAATCTAACCATGACTTAAAGTAAAGCCCACTGATAAAAAGGTTATTAAGTGGACGATTAATCTGCAACAATCTCCACATTAAATGATTTACCAACTAAAAAATGTTATTGAGTGGACAATTGACTGTTTACTTTGCAAGATAATGGAGACTTTATGTGTCATTTTCAATCAAAACAGAATTATTAAACTATCAAGGAATTTAGCAGAAAGACTTTGTAAACCAAATATCGATCAATTGTTATTTCGTTTTAATAAAAGCAATATGAGTTTTGGGTTTTCACTTTTTTTTTTATCATCTAATTGTCGCTTGTGGTTGCTTCTTGTTTTGGCTTTGGTTCATTTGTGCTTGTCTGATCAAAACTCTCGTGACGCATTATGCATGGACGATTAGAGACAAGCACTTGTCCGGTTTAAACATGGCCAGTGTCGGATCCAGAAAATTTTATCAGTGGATTCACTATTTTCAGACTCTTTGATAGAATTGAATATAAAATTTCGGGTCGGTTTGACAATTCGGGTTTTGTAATGTTCATCACATAATAATAGTGTGATATATTAAGTCAAAAATATCGTCATTAAGAGTTCGGAATTGTTGAGTGCACGCTCGTTTAAGATTTCTAATCTCAGGACCGAGCCGGGGGGGTTCAAGGGGGCCGACGCCCATGGTCTCCGATTGGTGATATTGTGCAGCCATTATCCTTTTCTTAGAGATTTTACCAAGAACACCTTTCTGGTCAACCACACCTCAAGGAGACTAAGGCACCTAAGGGGATGTTTGGTTGGGTCTGAATCATTAAGTCCTGGATGATTAAGATGTCTGAATAGTTAAGAGGGTATGAATGGTTAAGAAGGTCTGAACCATTAGTGTTTGGTCGCAAATCTGAATCTAAATGAAAATTAAAAAAAAAATTTATTCAAAACCCTAAAATACCCAAACCCCACCCGTCGCCCCACCTGACAGTAGAAGCCACTGTTGCCTCATCTTCGGCCTCCATCTTTGGCTCGATTCAGCCTCCATCTTCAGCCACTATCGCAGCCCCAAAGCCGGAGCACCCGTCGCCGCACCAGCCTCCATCGATTCAGTCTCCCATCACCACACCAGCCTCCATCGATTTAGCCTTCATCGATTCAGTCTCCCATCGTCGCCGCAAGAGCCTTGGTCGTCGAGACCTATCGGCCGCCTTTGTCAGCCCTCAAACGCCTTCGGCTGTGGAGCGGAGATGGTGGAGCTTCGGTCGTGGCAAGAGTTTAGCTTCGGCGATGGAGCATAGACTCTGGGCGATGGAGCGGAGGCTGTGGTTTGAAACCTAAAACCACCACTGGTCTCTGCTTTTGGTCGTGTAGCGGTGGTGATGGCAGTCGGTGGGCGGTGGTGGTGGTAGTCGATGGGCGACTGGTCGTGGAGCAGTAGAACCCATTCAGACGTTCCTCCCCTCATTCAGACTCCATCTCAATTCTGAACCATTCAGACCTTGGTTCAGACATTGGAATTCATTCAGATGCGTTTTTTCCCCAAACAAACAGTCTGATTCAGATTCAGATCTATTCCGACCCATTCAGATCCAAACAAACAGCCTCTAAGGGACATTAATGCTTGGAGGATACATGAGAAGGATCGTCTCTGCCTTGGGAATGCTTCAAGGGATTTAATTGGTTTATATTTCTTTGAAAATTAAGTAGTTAGGCTGTAACCAGGGGCAGATTGATGTATGCTCGGGGGGTATAGGCACCCACTGAATCTCCTAATTAATATGTTATATTTTCTCAAGCCTAATTGAAGGCACTTCATTTGTGATTTATTTTTTCAAGCCCAAAGGCACTACACAAGAAAAAAACTTACGTTTCTTCAAACCTTTCGTATTCCGATTCTGAGTTTTTCTAAATTGCCAACCCTTATTCTCTTCATAGTGAACATCAAAATCGGTTTCCAAAATCAAAATTGCAACGATTGCAGACTAGCAAAGTAACCATCAAAATCAATTTTGGATCCAAAATTGAAGGTTTGGAGTTTGATAAAAACCCACTAAATCACGTTACGAACTGCCAGGTACCAAAATTCCAACTTGATGTTTTTGAACTTTGGCATTTGAACTTCGATATTGTTTTATGTTTAGGTATTTAAATGTAATAAGAAGAGATCTATTATGCAGGTTGCTATTTGAACATAAATTTTGCATGTTTTTTCAACTTTCATGATTTTGAACCAAGTCTTTTAACATGTTTATGAATTACGATTCAATTGATATCGTTTTTTTTACTCTATCAATACTTTAATTGCTATGCATTTTAATTATTTATGAACTGTAATTGATTGAAATGTTGTCTATTAGGTGCTATGGCAAGGTATTTGAAAAGAAAAGTATTATCTTCAGGACCAAGTTTAGTTGATTTAGATAATCATTCTTGGGATCCTGCTGATAGGAAAAGAATTTTGGATTATCACCCTGATCAAAGAGATGAGATGAGATACGAAGAAAGTATTGGGTTAATGGGCCTTGCCAACCACGTGGTCATGATTTCCCAAAAAGAAAGATAGGAAGTAAAGAGCGATGTTTCTGCCCAACATGGTTTGATAAATATGGTAATTGGTTAGAGTATAGCGTTACCGGTTGCAACTGCAAAAGTTGAGAGATGTTTTTCGGCAGTGAAGATTGTAAAGACAAAATTACGCAATCAAATTGGTGAAGATTTTTTGAATGCTTGTGTGATTAGTACCGTGGAAAAGAAGCTCTTGAAAATGTTACGAACGAAGTTGTAATTGATCGTTTCCAAAAAATGAAATCACGTAGAGGACAGTTATAATATGTATTTTGTTTTAACATGTTTATTGTTTACCAATTTAGTGAAATTTATTTTGTTATATAGTTTTTGCCCCCACTGAATAAAAGTTCTGGATCCGCTGCTGGCTGTAACAAATTAAAGTTTCAAGAAACACTCCACTATTCAATAAGAACTCCTATGTAATTACATATCAGTTCTTTGAATGGTTTAAGTATAATTCAAAGAAACCTAGACTATTAGAAAGACATACATCAATGTGAAAGATTAACTAGCATGTGAGTTTGATGTTCAGGAACACTGTATGCAGTGATGGACCTATGATTTTTTTTCTTAAAGGGCTTTTTTTCCGGTACTCATAATACTTAATCAAGTTTCACAAAATAGCTAAATAAATCAGTACTTATTTCACAAAATAACTAAACAAATCAATACAAATTTCATAAAATACCTAAACAAATCAATATTAATTTAACAAAAATAATTAGGCAATCAAATGATCAAAACTAAATTCACAAAATACTAAAGCAAATCAATACTAATTTCACAAATTAGCTAAACAAATCAATACTAATTTCACAAAAATACCTAGGCAATCAAATGATCAATACTAATTTCTAAAAATAAGTACATAACTAGTCAAATAAATTGGTCGAGCCGCTCACCAGGGGCTGAATCGCATGAGTCACAGAGGCTGAATGCCTGAATCGACTGATGCATGGCGCAACTGTGCAAGGGCGAAGAGCGTAACTCGCAAGGACGTAGAGGTAGGGCGAGGCGTAGCGGGGTGGTCGTCGCTGGAAGCTGGGCAGCTGGGGTGGTTGTCGCCGGTGGGGGGAAGGCGGGGTCCATGGGAAGGTGGGAGCGTGATTCGTGAAACTATGAAAAGAGTAAAAAATAAAACCCTAACAGCTAACTCCCTTGCTGTATTTTAAACAAAATAAAAAAAAAACGAAAAAAAAAACGTATATGAGACTTGAACCCATGACCTAATGGATGAAATATGAATTTCTTACCATTAGACTACTTGTAAAATCATATTCAAGATTCACCCCTAAAATATTAATGGGTTCACCCTATCTTTTAACCCTTTCGAAAAACTTTGTTCCTACTAACGATTCAAAACTCGGTGGGTTCCGATGAACCCACTTAGTTGTACCTAGATCCGCCCTTGACCATGGCCTCATAGATGATCGGCTTGTTTCCTAGGTTGGTGAGAAGAGCAACTATTGTGTTAAAGTGGAAGATGGTAAACTTACCAAAAAACGAAACAAGAACAAGACCAAAACACTCACTCTCAAACTTGAATGTATATTGTAAAGACTAATAAAGGTTGATGCTCACCAAACTTCAATGTTGTCTAAGTATCAAAGACTTCACAGATAAACAGCCTTAGGAAGGCCAACACTTAGAGATAAAGCTTCAGAGCTTCTGAAGACTAACAACTTCCGAAGATTCTCCTTTGTACCGAAGATTCTCCTTTGTACCAAAGACAAAGACTTCCGAGATTTATCCTCTGACAAAGACTGTAGCTGATTACTTTCATAGTACAAAAGGGACTGACACAAGACATGCTGGTCTGAGTAAAAACAAAGATAACATACCGATAGTCAGACACAACACCTTACTTCCCTTCCTCAGCATTAAATGCAAAAGATCATCTGAAGTCTTGAAGATCAACAACATTAAATGCCTTTTGTATTTAGCTAGTCTTTTGTAAAGTCAATGTCTATAATTGTAATAATTGTAATCAAGTGTCTTAGCCTCTTAAGACACTTTACATACTAGAATAAGCTTTACTTTATGTATTATCTAGTATACCCAACTTGTATTCCTACGTGTATACGGTTGTACCCTTAGCTATATAACCTCTCATTGTAAACCTGTTTAGGGTGCTTGTGTTGTTGCTTGTCTGCTTACACTTGTAATACTTTGAGAGAAATATATCTTTGAGCTTGAATTTACTCTTGTGTTCTTATTGTCATTCAAAGATTATTTGTTCACCATTGAGTGTTTGTGAGAACCTTCTAATACATATTCCGCATCTGTTAGATTGAAAGAAAGAAATACTTGTGAAGTGTTGTTTGATCCAACATATATTCTGAATGATAACAAAAACAACTCGAATTACTTGACTTCTACTACTAATTTTATTATATTGGAAACTAAAATATAAGCTATCCACTAAGCCATTACCTATAAGAATCATGGAGTGCGAGTTAAGCTACAAGCTCATTGGCATTGTCTTGAACATCCCTAGCTAGCAGGGCATTTAAGTGCATTCTTGTTGAAGCTGAAGCAACTCAAGTATGAAGTATCTAGATTTTAGCTTCAATGATTTTAAAGGGGTCCAAATTCCAGGTTTCATAGATTCTCTTCGAAACTTGAGGTATCTTAACATGTGTGAATCAAACATTAATAGGATGATCCTGCCTGATATACATTGTCACACCCCCACCTCTCGTCACCTAAGATGATGTCATAAGTCTCATTCTATTGGTTGCGGAAGCATAGTGGTGATGTCTCAGAGATGAGGTGTGACTTACTTGAACCGATATCACAGCACACAGATTCACTTAAATTAATACATTACAGGGGTTTCGTAAATACGTTCAACTTTACAACTAAGTTTATTACACAATAAGATACATTAAGGTTCAACTATGTAAAGTGCATCCTCACCGCGTTGTCACCGTTGTCCTGCAAAAATGTTGAGTTTAAAACGTCAGCACAAAGCTGGTGAGTTCGACAGTTCAATTTAAAACCATATGATACGATAAGTAGGTTCTCCAAAAAGTTTCAGTTCATGATAACCATGGGACCCGTATCTAGTTCCTTTCGGACAGTTGTTTGTTCTCAAAGATACTACCCGTCGGTAGATATCTTAATGCCTCATTATCTTAATGTCTATCACTAACATTAAGAAGTTGTTATGGAAACAGGTACCAAACATTCACACCAGGGGAGATGCAATCCTCCCAGCAAATGGTTGTCAGCCAATAGTACTATCAATGGTTCCTGTTTGGCCGCACATGGGTTCACTAGATACAGTTCACGAATGAGGACTTTTGATACTGTGATAGTTGTTAGTAACGGCAAAATCCCATGAAATCACACAAAAAGTCACATGAAATCACACAGATATCAGTGATGCATATCATATGTTCAGAAAATGAGTTACAGAGTACCCCGATGTTTATAAAACGTTAAAAAGTAAAGGGGTTGTACGAAACTCACTTGATGTCTCAAAGCAGTAGAAACACACGCAACTGGTGCTATTGATAAGATTCTGCATTAGTTTATGTTTGATATGTTATTTATGTTTTAACTTGCTAATTAAATCGTTTTGAACGTCCCAATGTCCAAGACATTGCCTTAACAGTCATCACTCAGTGTTTAGTATTTAATTACATAATTTAATGTAATATCATACAATGTATGATAATGTAGGAACCTATACTGATTCAGGTTCCTAATACTAAGTTGATGACTCACTTGATTAATCAGTATGATCTCAGATTAACCAAATAGTTAATGTTGTTGATTATAATACTAAAATAGTCTCTAGAAAGTTTAATGGCTTAAGAATGATTAATCCTTGTTATTGATTACCCAAATATCATGAAATATCACAATGTAATGTTAGAGTAGGTTTAATAACCATGTTTAACATACTAATCTGACTGTTATCAGAAACATTAGATAATCGTTCCAATGAGTATGTTAATGATTGTGATTAGTTTAAAACACTCAACTTTCACGTTGCATGTTAAAGATTAATCAAACTAATCACATACATAGTCACAACCAAATGGTTTAAACCATTATAACCATTGTTATGATTCCATGCAAACCGGGCATTACAACGGCTCAAAACAAGGATTTACCCGTTAACAGTTCGAGTTTGTCAATCAGAATCAATCCTAGCCATCATCTAGGTAATAATCAACAACCCTAACTATATCATAACGTTCAAAATCAAGATTTAATCACTAAAATTAAACCAGAAGGTTTAGAATGAACCATTACCTAATCTGGAGGAGTTCTGCGGATAGAAAGATGATCTGAACTTGTTTTAACACTCCTTTATGCGTTCCACGTGATCAAAAGCTTGAAAACTGATGATTTGAAGGTTGGATGACTAAAATCTTCGAAGGTGGTGGCTGTGTCGTCGAGAGGAAGGAAGAAAATGGGATAAGAACAAGAAAGTTGATTTTTTATCAACTTGCTCGACTGATCACACCCAGGCGTATCGCCTAGTCACCTGCACCCACTCCAGGCGTACCGCGCGGAAGAAGGAGAACCAGATATTTTCGGTGGGATCCGTGCGCATCGCCTGGGTTGTTCACCCGACCTGGGGCGTACCGCCCCAGGGCTATTTCACCTGTTTTTCGACGAAATCTTCTTTTCGCGATTCCGGACAATCCGTAACTCCGTTTCGCGCACCGTTTTCGCCTACGTTCATCATTTTTCGCATACTATCATCCCATATTAATTTCGGCGACCAATTCAGCGCGGATTTTAAACACGATCAAATGTGCTTGATACGTTGCTGACGTAATTCTTCATACCTGGTTATCACAGTCTCCTCCTGTTAGAAAAATTTCGTCCCGAAATTTAGGAAAAACTTACTTGATAACCATTGATCATGAAAATAGGTGTGGGTATTTCTGTTTCATCTGATCTTCGCGTTCCCAAGTATATTCGGGTCCACGCTGTGAATTCCACCGAATGTTGACAATAGGTATGCGACTACGTTTAAGTACCTTCACTTCTCGATCCATTACTTCAACTGGTTCTTCTCTGAATTGAAGTTTCTCATCAATTTGAATTTCTTTCAGAGGTACGATCAAAGATTCATCGGTTAAGCACTTCTTCAGATTTGATACATGAAAAACATCATGAATGTTGCCGAGTTCAGGAGGTAATTCAAGTCTGTAGGCCACTGATCCGATTCGCTCAAGAATTTTGAATGGTCCTACAAATCTTGGTGAAAGCTTACCTCTCTTTCCAAATCTGAAGATACCCCTCCATGGTGAAACTTTCAACATTACAATATCACCGACTTGAAATTCCAAGGGTCTACGACGATTGTCAGCATAACTCTTTTGTCGATCGCGTGCGGCTTTAATTCGTTCTTGAATAAGTGCGATCTTATCAGTTGTTTCTTGAATAAGCTCTGGGCCTATGATTCGATTTTCACCTACCTCCGACCAACAGACAGGTGATCTACATTTGCGTCCATAGAGTGCTTCAAATGGTGCGCATTGAATACTGGTATGATAGTTGTTGTTATATGAGAACTCAACAAGTGGAAGATGAACATCCCAGCTACCACCAAAATCAATCACACAGCTTCTGAGCATATCTTCCAGAGTTTGATTGGTTCGTTCCGTTTGCCCATCTGTTTGTGGATAATAAGCTGTGCTCATATTGATTTGAGTGCCCAAAGCATTCTGAAGAGTTAGCCAAAATCGTGATGTGAATCGACTATCTCTGTCAGAAATGATAGAGATTGGTACTCCATGACGGGATACAATCTCGTTAATATAGAGTTTAGCGAGTCGATCCAAAGAGTAATCTTCTCGGATGGGAATGAAATGCGCAGATTTAGTAAGGCGATCAACGATAACCCATATAGAGTCATGATTATGCGATGTTCTGGGTAGTTTAATGATAAAATCCATAGAGATCTGCTCCCATTTCCACATGGGTATCTCCGGTTGCTGTAATAACCCAGAAGGACGTTGATGTTCAGCCTTAACTTTTAAACATGTTAAGCATCGACCCACGTATTCTGCTATGTGTTTCTTCATTCCAGGCCACCAATAAAAATCTTTAAGATCTTTATACATTTTGTCAGCACCTGGATGAATAGAATACCTGGATTTGTGCGCCTCATCCAAGATGATTGTTCTTGATTTACCGAATAAAGGAACCCAAATTCGGTTTTTGAAATACAACACCCCATCAGTCTTGACTCCCAGTTTCTTATCTAATCCCTTTAGTCCCTCAGCAGAATAGTTCATTGCTTGTAAAGCTTGTTGCTGAGCTTCTTTAATCTGAGGAATTAAACTAGTTTTAATGGTCATTCCTAACGCTTTCACACGTAACGGTTTGACTCGTTCTTTGCGACTTAAAGCATCGGCTACAACATTTGCCTTGCCTGGGTGATAACGAATTTCACAATCATAATCATTCAATAGTTCTACCCATCGCCTTTGTCGCATGTTTAACATCTTCTGATCTAGAATGTGTTGAAGACTTTTGTGGTCAGTGTATATAATACACTTGGTTCCGTACAAATAGTGTCTCCAAATCTTGAGTGCAAACACCACTGCACCAAGTTCTAGATCATGAGTGGTATAGTTCTTCTCGTGTACCTTTAATTGTCGAGAAGCGTAAGCAATCACTTTTTCGTTCTGCATTAAAACACACCCCAAACCTTGGCGAGAAGCATCACAATACACTATGAAGTTATCGATACCTTCCGGTAATGCCAAGATAGGTGCGTGGCAGAGTTTGTGTTTTAACAGTTGGAAAGCCTCCTCCTGTTGAGAACCCCATATAAACGGTTGATTTTTCTGTGTCAATGTGGTCAATGGCAGAGCTATCTTTGAAAAATTCTTGATAAATCGACGATAATAACCTGCCAGCCCTAGAAATTGACGTATTTCTGTTGGGGTTCGCGGGGTTTCCCACTGTTCCACAACCTTAATCTTGCTGGGATCTACCTGAATACCGTTTTGATTCACTACGTGCCCAAGAAATTGCACTTCTCGTAACCAGAACTCACACTTGGAGAACTTGGCATATAGTTTTTCACGTGCCAATAGTTCTAAGATCAGTTTCAAATGTTGAGCATGTTCTTGTTGGTTTCGAGAATAAATAAGAATATCATCGATAAATACAATCACAAACTTATCCAAGTAAGGCCTACATACCGGATTCATAAGATCCATAAAAACTGCAGGTGCATTTGTTAATCCAAACGGCATTACTAGAAATTCATAATGCCCGTAACGAGTTCGGAATGCAGTTTTTGGAACATCATCTTCATGCACTCGTAACTGATGATATCCGGATCTCAAATCAATCTTTGAAAAGTAGGTAGCGCCTTGAAGTTGATCGAACAAATCATCTATACGTGGCAATGGATAACGGTTTTTGATTGTTAATTTATTGAGCTCCCGGTAGTCAATACACATCCTGAATGATCCATCCTTCTTTTTCACAAAGAGGACTGGCGCACCCCATGGTGAGAAACTAGGTCTAATAAAACCCTTGTCTAACAGTTCCTGCAGTTGACCTGAAAGCTCTTGCATCTCTGAGGGTGCTAAACGATAAGGAGCTTTAGCCACATGTGTTGCACCTGGAATCAGATCAATTCGAAATTCCACTTGCCTCACTGGGGGTAATCCTGATATATCGTCAGGAAAGACTTCAGGAAAGTCCTTGACTACTGGAATATCTTCGATACGTTTTTGTGAAGAGCTGTTATTGATCACATATGCTAAAAAGGCCGGACACCCTTTCCGTAAACACTTCTGCGTTTGCATACAAGAAATGATACCCAGTTTTCTACCAGCTTGTTCACCTTGAACTAACAGTGTGTTACCGTCAGGTAAAGGAACACGAATCACCTTAGTTTGACATATTACTTCAGCTTGGTTAATGGAAAGCCAGTCCATACCGACAACGACATCAAAACTCCCAAGCTCAATAGGAAGTAAATCAATATTGAAAAGATGATCATTCAGATTCAAGGAACATCCTTGAATGACACTGTTAGTTTTGATTAACTTGCCATTAGCAAGTTCAATAACGTAAGGAGTTTCTAGTTCTACCGCAGGCAATGAAAGTAATAATGCAAATTCAGGAGAGATAAAACTCTTATCTGCCCCCGTATCAAAGAGAACTGATGCATACAGATTATTGAGTAGGAACGTACCAGTTACAATGTTAGCATCATGTCTCGCCTCGGTAGCACCAATCTGGAAAGCTCTCCCTCTAGCTTCATTCCCCGGATTGGTGTTGTTATTGTTTGGACAATTTCTTATCAAGTGATCAGGACTCCCACACTTGTAACACGACCTGTTTGTTTGAGTGGTTGGTTGTGGTGCTTGATTTGGTTGGCGCGCAGGCAAGTTGCAATACTTGGTGTAGTGCCCAATTCTATTACTGTTGGCACAAGTAGGACACTGTCCAGTATGATGAAATAAACACCGAGTACATTTAGGTGCCTGTCCAACATAGTTTTTCCTCTCAGGAATAACCGCACCATAGTTTGTCACAGTTTGTTTGCCCTGGTTGATCTCAGCCGGAGCTCTCGCCTTAGGTTTACCAAACCACTTTCGTTTGGTACCTTTAGAAACACTAGAGGTACCGATATCGCTACGGCCCCCGGCCGTCTGAGTTTTTGTTACCAACATACCACTCCTTACCGCCTCATCGGTAAGCTTAGTGGTCAACAGAATTGCACGTTTGAGGGTTGTGGGTTCTGCTGCAGTTACCATTCCCCGAATCTGAGGAACCAAACCCTTAATATACTTCTCGATCAATGCTGCTTCAGTAGGAAACATATCGGGAAGTAAACATGTGAGTTCATGAAAACGATGAGTATACGCTAAACAGTCAGCTCCAATCATCGAGTGATTCCAGAATTCCTCCTGGAGCTTTTGTATTTCGGTGAGTGGGCAGTACTCTGATCTAATCAGAGTTTTAAATTCATTCCAGCCCATTGAGTCGACTGTAGCTGAGCCCAACGTTTTTGCCTGGGTATTCCACCATGTCAAAGCTGATTCTTTAAAAGAGCAGGCAGCATAAGACACTTTATGCTCCTCTAAACACTGGCTAATTTTCAATTTTGTTTCCATTTCCTCTATCCACCTTAACAATCCAGCCGCTCCTTCCTTGCCAGTGAAAGTAGGAGGGTTACAGGAAGCGAAATACTTATATGTGCATCCCTGTCGTGGTGGATCAGGAACCGTTGTAGTTGTACCGGCAGTTCTATTAGTTTCCACGTTGCCACCAGTAGCATTATGTTCAGTATGGTTGTGATCCCCACCCGAACCCGTAGCTACATGAGGTTGGTGTTGTATCAAAACACCACATGCAGATAATTGTTCACGCACAATTCGTGCAATCATTGCTTCGTTTGATTCGGATCCACTTGCACCTGCAGGTGGAATAGGGTTTGCTCCCGGATTCACTGGTGGAGCAGTATTTGTTTCCAGATTAACCTGTGGATCTGGATTGGATTCAGTATTTACTGGTGGATCTTGATTTAGCTCCGGGTTAGTAATGTTCCTGATAGATTTCCTTGCCGGTCGACCTCGTTTGGGAGCCATTATTCTGCTCACATGCAGACAAACTCAGGTCAGTTCAAGAACATTAAATATATAACCCCTTTGATCACATAAATTCAATCATATTCAGTTATACTGAAACTTTATGAAATTGAAAATGTGATTATAGTAAATACAGTATAACTACTTGGCATAATCCCAATATGTTCTCAATAACCCGTGATTATACAAATGTTGGTAGTTATACTTAGTCCTATATTCAAAAACATGTCATATCATCACTCAGCTCATTGCTTCATGATATTAATACTGATATGTTATTATTTACATGTTTTTGGATATCAGATCATGTAGGACATTGAAACGTTGCCACACAGGACTTTGATATGTTGCCACACAGTACTTTGAAATGTTGTCACACAGACAATTGAAATGTTGCCACAACGGACTTTGATATGATGCCACACAGGACTTTGATATGTTGCCTCACAGGACTTTGATATGGTGCCACACAGGACTTTGAAATGTTGCTACACAGGACTTTGAAATGTTGCCACACAGGACTTTGATATGGTGCCACACAGGACTTTGAAATGTTGCCACACAGGACTTTGAAATGTTGCCACACATGGGCTTTGAAATATTGCCACACAAGGGCTTTGATATGTTGCCACACAGGACTTTGATATGTTTGTCACACAGACAATTGAAATGTTGCCACAAGGGACTTTGATATGATGCCATACAGGACTTTGATATGATGCCACACAGGACTTTGAAATGTTGTCACACATGGGCTTTGAAATTGTACCGCACAGGATTTTGAAACGTTACCACACAGGATTTTGAAACGTTACCACACAGGATTTTGATATAGTACCACACAGGATTTTGAAACGTTACCACACAGGATTTTGATATAGTACCACACAGGATTTTGAAACGTTACCACACAGGATTTTGATATAGTACCACACAGGATTTTGAAATTGTACCACACAGGATTTTGAAACGTTACCTCACACAAACAATAGATATGTTCTTGTACAGTATGACTCTCGTTCTGTACTTCGATACATTGTCGTATAGGCAATAGATAAATCTGTTCGCATACAGTATTGCTCCAGTACTGTATTTTAGCGATAGATATGTTCTCACAATGAATTGTTCACCCATGAGGTATTCAAAGATGATACCACAATAGGTTTTCAGAGATGATACCTCAATAGGTATTCAGAGATAATAAGTGAGATCACTATATACTCCATAACCTGCCTCATCCTATCCTCTATAATTCTTGTATAAATCTGGACTCTCTTAGGTGATGGCCTTCTAGCCAGTTTTCCCGCATAGGTATCTTTATCAGATATCTGTGGATGTGGTGGCGTGTGTAAAATCTGAGGTACCACCAAGGATACTGCAGAAGATGCTTCTGACGGATCTGAGTCAGAACTTGAGCTGAGACTCGGCGTATCATCCAGAGTCACATATTGAATCTGCCTATATATGTAGCGTTCGTGCTGTTTTTCATTGATATACAGACAAAATTTACAGATCAATGTCATGAAGTGAATATTGAATAATAGTATTCAACATAATCATGATATGAGACGTCATCCCTTCTTAACACAACCATTCGTTCCTTTAGTTCTTACTGTTCTGCTTGAATTAAATCAAATTAGAATGCATGCGTGTTGCGAATTTCAGTTATGCTGGCCACTCATAACTGAGATCCGCACCACCTGATTATCCTAAATTAATTCAAAACAAGTTTTGTTCGTTATTAGTGTGTCGGTGCTCTCTGTGTCACTACTCGAGCCTATGGTTATAGTCTAGGTCTCTAAGTCAACATAATTCTCTATAACATGTGGCTCTGATACCACCCTGTCACACCCCCACCTCTCGTCACCTGAGATGATGTCGTAAGTCCCATTCTATTGGTTGCGGAAGCATAGTGGTGATGTCTCAGAGATGAGGTGTGACTTACTTGAACCGATATCACAGCACACAGATTCACTTAAATTAATACATTACAGGGGTTTCGTAAATACGTTCAACTTTACAACTAAGTTTATTACACAATAAGATACATTAAGGTTCAACTATGTAAAGTGCATCCTCACCGCGTTGTCACCGTTGTCCTGCAAAAATGTTGAGTTTAAAACGTCAGCACAAAGCTGGTGAGTTCGACAGTTCAATTTAAAACCATATGATACGATAAGTAGGTTCTCCAAAAAGTTTCAGTTCATGATAACCATGGGACCCGTATCTAGTTCCTTTCGGACAGTTGTTTGTTCTCGAAGATACTACCCGTCGGTAGATATCTTAATGCCTCATTATCTTAATGTCTATCACTAACATTAAGAAGTTGTTATGGAAACAGGTACCAAACATTCACACCAGGGGAGATGCAATCCTCCCAGCAAATGGTTGTCAGCCAATAGTACTATCAATGGTTCCTGTTCGGCCGCACATGGGTTCACTAGATACAGTTCACGAATGAGGACTTTTGATACTGTGATAGTTGTTACTAACGGCAAAATCCCATGAAATCACACAAAAAGTCACATGAAATCACACAGATATCAGTGATGCATATCATATGTTCAGAAAATGAGTTACAGAGTACCCCGATGTTTATAAAACGTTAAAAAGAAAAGGGGTTGTACGAAACTCACTTGATGTCTCAAAGCAGTAGAAACACACGCAACTGGTGCTATTGATAAGATTCTGCATTAGTTTATGTTTGATATGTTATTTATGTTTTAACTTGCTAATTAAATCGTTTTGAACGTCCCAATGTCCAAGACATTGCCTTAACAGTCATCACTCAGTGTTTAGTATTTAATTACATAATTTAATGTAATATCATACAATGTATGATAATGTAGGAACCTATACTGATTCAGGTTCCTAATACTAAGTTGATGACTCACTTGATTAATCAGTATGATCTCAGATTAACCAAATAGTTAATGTTGTTGATTATAATACTAAAATAGTCTCTAGAAAGTTTAATGGCTTAAGAATGATTAATCCTTGTTATTGATTACCCAAATATCATGAAATATCACAATGTAATGTTAGAGTAGGTTTAATAACCATGTTTAACATACTAATCTGACTGTTATCAGAAACATTAGATAATCGTTCCAATGAGTATGTTAATGATTGTGATTAGTTTAAAACACTCAACTTTCACGTTGCATGTTAAAGATTAATCAAACTAATCACATACATAGTCACAACCAAATGGTTTAAACCATTATAACCATTGTTATGATTCCATGCAAACCGGGCATTACAACGGCTCAAAACAAGGATTTACCCGTTAACAGTTCGAGTTTGTCAATCAGAATCAATCCTAGCCATCATCTAGGCAATAATCAACAACCCTAACTATATCATAACGTTCAAAATCAAGATTTAATCACTAAAATTAAACCAGAAGGTTTAGAATGAACCATTACCTAATCTGGAGGAGTTCTGCGGATAGAAAGATGATCTGAACTTGTTTTAACACTCCTTTATGCGTTCCACGTGATCAAAAGCTTGAAAACTGATGATTTGAAGGTTGGATGACTAAAATCTTCGAAGGTGGTGGCTGTGTCGTCGAGAGGAAGGAAGAAAATGGGATAAGAACAAGAAAGTTGATTTTTTATCAACTTGCTCGACTGATCACACCCAGGCGTATCGCCTAGTCACCTGCACCCACTCCAGGCGTACCGCGCGGAAGAAGGAGAACCAGATATTTTCGGTGGGATCCGTGCGCATCGCCTGGGTTGTTCACCCGACGTACGCCCCAGGGCTATTTCACCTGTTTTTCGACGAAATCTTCTTTTCGCGATTCCGGACAATCCGTAACTCCGTTTAGCGCACCGTTTTCGCCTACGTTCATCATTTTTCGCATACTATCATCCCATATTAATTTTGGCGACCAATTCAGCGCGGATTTTAAACACGATCAAATGTGCTTGATACGTTGCTGACGTAATTCTTCATACCTGGTTATCACATACATACATGCATGATACATACATACTTCAACATCGTTATAATTAATCGTAATTATAATTTAATAAAAGATAACAAGAAAAAAAAATCTTAAATGGTAATTAACTACCATGTGGGTGGACAATCTTTTACTTAGGGTGTGCAAATGTCGGTTTCGATTATTAGGTTCACCAAAACCGATGATTCGGCTAATAGAATTTCGGAAAACGAAACAGAAACCGAGCACCGGTTTCGGTTATTTCGGTTATAGAAGTCGGTTTCGTTATTTTCGTGGATATTATTGAAGTTATAAATTTTGTTATCGAACTCATTTTTATTGTTTTGAAATTTGAAGTGTTTTAAATCTCTTTCAAACATACATATACATTGAGATTACTTCAAATACATGATAATATACTTCAAACACATGAAAACATGATTTAAAGACATGAAAATACATGAAAAACATATGAAACTGGCATTAATTATTGTGTAGGTTATAGTTATAAAAAACCCACAAGAATATTATCATTTTGAGTTTTAAATCGTGACAAAATGCAACTGGCATTAATTATTGTGAGAGCCTGTGACTTTTTGTAAAGCCTCAAAAAAATGGCATTGATCGAGTGGGTGTTTTTACTCCTGTAATGAATTATGAATTAAAAAATGTTGGTGAGTGGACAGTTGATCTTTACTTTGAAGATATGGAGATTGTACGTCATTTTCAATCAAAAGAGAATTATTAAAAAAGGAATTTAACGGAATAAGAGTACTTGTGGGTGTTTTTGTACGTAAAGCCTACTTATAAATTGAGGTCTCACATGCATCCTCTTGTAAACCAAAAATCGAGCAACTGACCGACTGTTATTTCCCTTTTAATAATAGCAAGCAATATGAGTATTTGGTTTTCAAATTCTTATTTGTCATCTAATTGTCACTTGTGGTTGCTTCTTGTTTTGGCTTTGGTTCATTTGTGCCTGTCTGATCAAAAGTCTCCTGATGCGTTATGCATTGAGGGTGAGAGACAAGCACTTATTCGATTCAAGCACGGTCTCATAGACGAAGCAGATCGGCTTGCTTCTTGGGCTGGACTTGATGGTCAGTGTTATGATATATATGACATCTCGTATAGAGAAATGAAAGAACTCAATAAGCAGAGGTTAGGAGGGCATTTAAGTCCATCCTTGTTGGAGTTGAAGCAACTCAAGCATCTAGATTGGAGCTGCAATAATTTTAAAGGGATTCAAATTCCAGGTTTCATAGGTTCTCTTGGAAACTTGAGATATCTTGTAAAGACTAATAAAGGCTGATGCTCACCAAACTTCTTGTTTGTCTAAGTATAGGAGTCTCTTTGAATAAACACCTTCGGAAGGAAGAAGTGATTCTTCGGAAGCAACATTGCTTCCGAAGGATAACTGGTTCCTGCCGAAGGTTGTACAAGACAACTGCTTCCGAGGAATCCTCTTATGCTCGGAAGACAAAGACTTCCGAGGAATCTTCTTATGCACTAAAGACAAAGACTTCCGAGGTTTATCCTCTGACAAAGACTGTAGCAGCTTACTCTCATAGTACAAAAGGTACTGACACAAGACATGCTGGTCTGAGTAAAGACAAAGACAACATGTAATGAGTCAGATAAAGCGCCTTACCTCTCCCATGCTGCATTAAATGCAAAAGATCATCTGAAGCCTTGAAGATCAACAACATTAAATGTCTTTTGTATTTAATAGTCCTTTGTAAAGTCAATGTCTATTAATGTAATGATCATGACTGAGTGTCTTAGCCTGTTAAGACACTCAACATACTAGAATAAGCTTTACTTTATGTACTTGTCTAGTATACCCAACTTGTATTCCTAAGTGTATACGGTTGTAGCCTCGGCTATATAACCTCCCAATGTATTGTTGCTTGAAGTGTGCTTGCTTGTATACTTCCACTTTGAGAGAAATATATCCTTGAGCTTGAATTATTCTTGTGTTCTTAATATTGTTCAAAGATTATTATTGTGTCACTTTGAGTGAAATTGTGAGATCATTCTAACAGAACATTCCGCATCTGTTAGAATTAAGTAAGAAATACTTGTGAAGTGTTGTTTAGAGATAACAACCCGATCCTACAAGTGGTATCAGAGCTTTTGGCTCTTGAACTTGACTGACTAATCATCATCAAGTTACCAGTTCTATTTCTTATAAACCCTCATAGTATTAACACTCATATTTTCTGTGTCTGTCCAAGATGGCTGCTCTAAACAAACATGATACAGAAAATGGCACTCTCAACAAGCCACCAATGTTCACACCTGAAGACTTCGATACTTGGAAAGTCAGAATGGAAGGGTTCATCAGGAACCAAGACTTCAAACTTTGGAAGTCTGTTCTTGAAGGTCCCTACATTCCTACAGTTGCTGCTGCCGGTGCTGGAGTTGCTGCAGTACCAAAAGATCCATCTATGTACTCAGACGAAGATTACAAGAAGATGGAAGTTGATTCTAAAGCTCTTTGGCTAATTCAGATGTCAATACCGAACTCCATTATACATGCATTCAAGAAATGCAAGTCTGCTCAAGAACTGTGGAATTCCTTGAAGCAGATGTATGAAGGGTCAGAAGATGTCAAAGAAAACAAGAAGGATATGCTGAAACAGAAGTTTGAAAACTTTTGTCAACAAAACAATGAGAATATGTCTTCTCAGTACCTAAGGTATGTCCAACTTGTGGATGAATTAACTACTGCAGGTGTAACTCTTGATAATCAAGATGTGCTCAGAAAATTTCTGAGGTCTCTTCCAAAGGCATGGAATATCTATTCTGTAACAATCAGAAGAACAGAAAACCTGAAAACTCTAACTTTAGGAGAATTGTTTGGTATTCTCAGTGCCTATCAGATGGAATTAGATGCCCAAGAATCTAAAGTTTCTCACTCACCATCTGGTTCAGCTGCTCTTTATGCACCCATCAATAATCCTCCATACCAAAGCTATCAACCCCTCTACCATTCTACCTCCACACCCACTGTCACATTTCCTGAAACTCCAAATTCATCAAACCTTGTATCTAACCCAACCCCACTACTAACCTCTGGGCAAGGAGCTTTTATGGCTGAGGAGACAAATTACTTTCATCTGTGTCAAGAAGACTTGGATGGTATTCCTGCAGATGATCTTGAGGAGATGGATATAAACTATCAAATGGCTATGATTTCATACAGGGCAAAGAAGTTTTACCAAAGAACCGGCAGACAGTTCAAAAAGCACAATATGAAGACTGGGTTTGGACTTGACAAATCTAAACTCAAATGCTTTAACTGTCAACAGTTAGGCCACTTTGCCAGAGAATGCAAGTCCACAGGAACTCAGCAGACAACTTCTGGGCAACCACAACAAAGACCATCAAGCTCATCTAACAATGCAAACATTGCTGAACAAGATTTTGCAGACTGGAGCTTTCAAGCTGAGGACCCCTCCATCTCCAACAGTGCTTTGATGGCAAATGACTCATCTTCCTCAAGCAAGGTAACTGATAGCATGTGCTCACCTGAATGCTTAGAAACATTAACTATTTATAAGAAAATAAATTCTCAACTCTGTAATGAACTTGAGTCTCTACAAGTAGTCAAGGCAAATTTCTTTGAGGTTGAAAGAAATTACAAAGAAAAGATTGAAGAAATGGAAAAGACCATTTCAAGTTTAAAACATGAAGATACTAACAAACAGTGTCAGATTAAAAATCTTTTAGAAAGACTAACCACTGCCAAGACTGAACTTGTATTGGCTGAGTCTTACAGAGACAAATTTCTAAGCCAAGGTGAAAAATATGAAAAACTTTTTAGAATGAGCAGCACAACTGAACTTGTGAATAAAAGGGGAGCTGGTTTGGGATATAACAAAGTGGAACCTCCATCTGCTTATACTTCCATAACAGATGTTAGGTGTAAATCACTGGTTGACCTTGTGTATAATGAGGAGTTGGATATACACAAGGTAGTTCAAAAGGATAATCTCTCTGATCCAAGTACCTCAACATGCTCAGATGAGGATGATGTTCCTATTAAATCAGTAAAAGGAAAACAAGCTTTGAAATTTAAGAATCAAAATAAGAAACTAAGAAACATTCAACAGTTTTTATCAAAGCTAAAACCACAGAAAATATCTCCTCAGATGAGTATGTGACTTGCCCATCTGACAAGTCAAAACGAGGTAGATCAATGGAGAGAAAAGTCAATTCTCCAGGAAAACAGGCAAAGTCTAAGACTAACAAGTATGCTGGAACATCCAAACCATCATTCTCTGAGGATCAAAGATCAGACTTCGTTAAAAGGGATAAGCAGCAACACTCTCCCAACATTCAAACTCTATGTCTGATGTGCGGTGAAAAGAATCATTTTGCTGCTGATTGCTTCTATAATCCAAGAAGCAGAATTTCCTCAATCAAGGGAAGAGGAAGAAAGAATAGTTGGAGTCAGTCATCTACTTCTTCGGAAGAACAGAGAAGAAATTTGGTCAAGAGGGCATCGGAAGCAAGTACCTCCAGTAATAGGAAGAAACAAAATAAAAATGCTTCTGAAAAGAAAGCATCGGAAGCAAAGAAAAAGGAAGCTTCCGAAAGAAAAGGAACCTCGGAAGCTCATCAAAGGAATGCTTTCAACAAACAAAAGAGGTCATCTGTCTTCGGAAGAAGATCATCGGAAGGAAAAAGAAAAACAGCTTCCGATGACCATCAAAAGAAACCAAGTCTTCCGACAACTCAAAAGGCACAAGTATGGAAGAAGAAGGAATCAACTGATAAGCCATCACCCACATCAGAAGCATCCACATCATCTGTCCCACCTAGAATGATGTCAAAGAAATTTACTTACAATGATGCAAATGGTAAACCCAAGACCACATGGGCTTGGGTTCCCATCAGAAACTAACTCACTTCTGGTCATGTGCAGGAACAGCAGGAATCAAAAGGCAACTTGTGGATAGTTGACAGTGGCTGCTCCAGGCACATGACAGGCAACAAGACCCTCTTGCACAAATATGAACCATTCTTTGGCGGGTCTGTTGCTTTTGGAAGTGATCCAGTAGGAGGATACATAACAGGTAGAGGCACAATCACAAATGGTAAGGTAAGCTTTGAGAATGTACATTTTGTAAAAGAACTTAACTACAATTTACTAAGTGTATCACAGGTGTGTGATCAAAAGCATAACATGTTGTTTACTGAGCATGAGTGCATTGTTCTGAAACCAGGATTTGTGATACCAAATGATCAAATTCTACTCAGAGCTCCAAGAAGAAGTAACATGTATATGCTAGATATGAGCACAGCTGCACCTCTTAGTAATATAAGCTGCTTTGTCTCAAAAGCTTCACTTGATGAATCATCACTTTGGCATAGAAGACTTTGTCATGTAAACCTCAAAAATATGAATAAATTGGTCAAAAATAATTTAGTAACTGGTTTACCAACAAAAGAATTCATATGTGTTGATAAATGTGTTGCATGCTTAAAGGGTAAGCAACACAAGTCATCTCATTATGCCAAAGAGATAAATTCTATTACCACAGTCCTTCATTTACTACATATGGACTTGTTTGGCCCCACAAGTGTTAAAAGTCTTGGTAGAAAATCATACTGTTTGGTGGTTACTGATGATTTCTCTCGGTATACATGGGTGTTTTTCTTAAATACCAAGGATGAAACTGCCGAAATCCTAAAGTCATTTATACTCAGGGTGGAGAATGAAAGTGACCATCATGTAAAAATAATCAGATCAGATCAAGGAACAGAATTCAAGAATCATGTTTTAAATTCTTTTTGTGAATCTAAAGGTATCACAAGACAATTTAGTGCTCCTAGAACTCCACAACAAAATGGTGTAGCTGAAAGAAGGAATAGGACACTAATTGAAGCTGCAAGAACCATGTTGTCTGATGCCAAACTTCCAATAACTTTTTGGGCAGAAGCAGTCAACACTGCCTGTTATGTCCAAAATAGAATATTGGTAGTTAAGTCACATGGCATGACTCCTTATGAAATTTGGCATAAGAGAAAGCCATTCATTGGATTTCTCAAACCATTTGGATGTCATTGCACCATCTTGAATACTAAAGATTACTTAGCCAAGTTTGCTGAGAAATCAGCAGAGGGCTACTTTGTTGGGTACTCTTCAAATGCTAAAGCGTATAGAGTATACATCAAAGCATCCAGAGTTATTGAAGAGTCTGCAAATGTTCAGTTCAATGAACATACTCTCAATAAACCTGGAACCGGCCCTGATTGGTTGTTTGATCTTGATAGTTTTACATCTGCATTTAATCTGGTGAAAGAGTATGTTCCAGTTTCACAGTCAGCTACCACAGACACCTCCAAAGGCTCAAGAGAAGATGACTTTCGTGTTGAACTGCCAATAGCTTCAAGACAAAACTTGGCAGAATCCACTTCAACACAAAATGATGTATCACAGTCTGAGACAATCAACACATCTCAGGCAGGTCCCTCAATTGAAGCTGCTTCTAATTCACAACATCAAGAAGAAGTAGGAAGTCCTCCAGCAGAGGAAAATTCTCTGGAAATCACTACTCCCAGAGAAAACCAACCCACAACAGTTCAAACGTTGAATCCACGTGATCTGCCAGAAATCCAACTTGAGGTAGTTCTTCCTAACCTTGAGTCACTCAACGTGGATGAATCTTCTCAACTGGATGTGATTCCAAGGACTCGAATTCACAGCACTCATCCAGTTGAAAACATCATTGGCAATGTAGAAGAAGGTGTCAGAACTAGAAGCTCTATGCATGAAGCAAATGTTTGCTTGTTTTCTTGCTTTCTATCCCAAATAGAACCTAAGAAGGTTGCAGAGGCTTTAAAAGATAACAGTTGGGTAGAAGCTATGCAAGAAGAGCTTCTTCAGTTTCAAAGACAAGGAGTTTGGAAAACTTGTCCTTTGCCTAAAGGAAAGTATGCCATTGGAACCAAATGGGTGTTCAGAAACAAGAAAGATGACAAAGGTGTTGTCATCAAAAACAAAGCAAGATTGGTTGTTCAGGGATACACTCAAGAGGAAGGCATTGACTATGATGAAGTCTTTGCACCTGTTGCCAGAATTGAAGCTATTAGAATATTTTTGGCATTTGCAGCTGCAAAAGATTTCAAAGTGTTTCAGATGGATGTTAAAAGTGCCTTTCTTTATGGAAAAATTGATGAAGAAGTTTATGTGTGCCAACCTCCAGGATTTGAAGATCCAAAGTTTCCTGATCATGTCTGTAAGCTTGATAAGGCTCTTTATGGGTTGCATCAAGCTCCCAGAAAATGGTATGAAACTTTATCTTCTTTTCTGTTGGCAAACAAATTCAAGAGAGGAACAATTGATAAAACTCTCTTTTTCAAGAAGTCAAATCAACATATCATGCTAGTTCAAATCTATGTTGATGACATTATCTTTGGTTCTACTAATGAATCTCTCTGCAAGGAGTTTGAATCACTAATGAAATCCAAATTTGAGATGAGTTCAATGGGAGAACTCACCTTCTTTCTTGGATTACAAGTGAAACAAACTCCTACAGGGATTTTCATTAGTCAATCAAAATATGTCAAGGACATTCTTGAAAGATTCAAGCTTTCTGATTGCAAAGCTCTGGGAACTCCTATGTCCAAAACAACATCACTTAGCCCTGATCTTGAGGGGGAGGATGTTGATCAGCACCAGTACAGAGCAATGATAGGCTCTTTGATGTATCTCACAGCAAGCAGGCCAGATATCATGTTTGCAACTTGTGTATGTGCAAGATTTCAGGCCAATCCCAAAGTCTCTCATATGCTGGCTGTAAAAAGAATCTTTAGATACCTCAAAGGAGCACCAAGTCTAGGATTATGGTATCCTAGAAATGAAGACTTCCAATTCATGGCTTATACAGACAGTGGTTATGGGGGTTGCAACATCAGCAAGAAATCCACATCAGGGGGATGTCAATTTCTTGGATCCAGGATTGTGTCTTGGCAATGCAAGAAACAGTCATGTGTTTCTACTTCTACTGCAGAGGCTGAATATATAGCTGCTTCTAGCTGCTGTGCACAAGTCATCTGGATCCAAAATGTGACACCCCGTAATTTCCAGGTCAGCAACCTATTTATTTAAATGTTTATTTAAATGCATTATGTACACGTGGCACTAGAATTAGATTAATTTAGCGTGACACGTGGCACGACAGTACGAACACTGACACATGACAAGATAATTCGTGGAATTATCGGCAAACAGCACACGCGAGTCAAAACACACGAACGTTGGTGAACGTATAGCACATTGTGTAGCACAACACTAGAAACCTCACGGAACACTCACACTTTGAACTTGGAAGTTCAAACGAGGCCAAACGATAGTTCGTAGACGTGAGAACGGCGACGAACGGATCAAACCCACTAAAATGGGCCTATTGGGCTCACCAGGGAATCTGTCGCGCTACGCGACGGTCCACATGACACTGTCGCGATACGCGACAAGTGGCGGGGGAAATTTGAACGCGGAACATCCTCGCGCTACGCGAGGGGAACTCTTGAACCTGTCGCGCTACGCGAGGAGACTCAGTTCGCAGAATCTTTATTTAACCAAGATGTAATCATCACCAGCCAACCTAGCCTCTCATTTCCGATTCCAAGACACTCAATCTCGTCTCTTTCACCTGCAAATCACCATTTTCATCAGCTGGAAGCCATTGTTGAGGAGATTGAAGCTCAAGAACATTGAAGCAAGCCTCCTAGACCACCACCCATCACCACCATCTTCTTATTCGTTGAGGGACCTGCTGTCCAGAAACTCTTAGAAGCCTTCTAGCTCGATTTTATCATCATCTCAGCCTTCTTGGAGCCTTAGAAGGTAGTATTTACATTCCTCCATGGCTAGAACGTCCATTTCTCACCACCACACGCACATGCATGTGTTAAAACCCACATGCAAGCACCCATGGCTCACATGCACGAATTTATAATATGGGTTTGTTGATTTTAAGATGATTTATGATGATCTAACATGATTAGAATGCATTTGGTGATGATCTATGATGATGTGTATGTAAGGATTTCATGTTTTGTTCATAAAGTGTTGAATGATGGCCATGCATGCATGATCCATGATGGTAGGAATGATCTTGAGTATGTTGATATGCTTATTGATAATGTTAGAAGGATTACTCATGGTTGGATTTGTTTAAAATGATCAAAATGTTGATTTTTAGTAATCTTTCCATTATTAGTAACTATTATTTGCAAAATGATTGTTGGAGATGAATTCATGAACATGCAAGTATGTGGATTTGCTATTAGGATGATAATAAGATGATTTGATTTGTTAGAATGTAGTTTTGGTGATGTATATGGTCATTTTGACATAGTTACTATATTTAGTAACTTTTATCAATGAAATATTGATAAATGATGATTTGGGCTATATTGGTATGATTAGATGATGCTAGATTGGTTATTAAGATGATTGGTGATATGAAAATTGGTTTAGAGATGTTTCAATGGCTATTTTTATGCAAAAACCACAAAGTTACTATTTTTAGTAACTTTATTTTTACAAAAACCAATTAGTAAACATGTTGAATGATTTGAGCTTGCTAAATGGCTTAATATGTTATAACATGATGATTAGATGCTAAGTTAGATGGTTTCCGATGTCACGTATGCTAAAAATGGAAACTTTCCATTTTAGGAAACTTTTGTGCACTAACATGCTATAAACGACGTATATGAACTTGTATGATAATGTGCTATGTGCTAACATGACCCCGTAGGACCATTGAGCATGCTAGAACTCGAACATCGATATGCTTTGTGAACTTTCCATAAATGGAAACTTACTATAAATAGTAAGTTGTCCATAGACGCGATTTGCGCGTTTTGCACACGACAACACTTACACGATTGCTACACGAGTCACAAACCGTCACACGGTTCACCAACGGGTCGTTGACTTGACACGGTCAACCTTGGTCAAACACGGTCAATATGGACCAACACGAGCAAACACGGTCATTGTGGACCGACACGGACAAACATGAACAACCAAGGGTTGTTGGACACAAGCACGAGCACTAACACTAGCACGGTCACTAACACGAACTCACGTACGATCTACGATATAGGTTGCCGGTGACCAACGTGCTACACAACAACTCGGGAGCTTACGCTTACGTACGATCGTTTCACTAAGGTGAGTTTACGGCCCCTCTTTACTCTTTTTCAAATGCTTTTAAATAGGGGGAGAATACTAGTTGCATCGAGTCAAACATTATTACTGTACAAACACTATTGTGTATGCTGGTTTATTGGACAAACATTAAGTGTTGAACTCGTTACAAGCCCTCACAAAGTCTTACCGTTAATGTACAAACAACGTGGTAGATTTGGATGGATCCATTAGGGAATGACTAACCCCACGGGGCACCATGTTGACTGAGTGTCATAACCCGTGCAAATTCTGACCTAACTTGCTATGTATACGAGGCATAGCGGAGGCAAGAGCAAACAAGTCTAGTTCGGTAGTGACGCACTGACACTTTGGGCCTAGGGCTCGGTACTAACATTGATAAACAGCATGACACACTTTTCATTACTATATGTATATCAAAACCTGTGAACTCACCAACCATTGTGTTGACACTTGTTTTTAAACTTGTATTCTCAGGTAACTAGCATGACAGGCTCGTGGAGCAGGAAAGCACATAGGGGACATGAGCATAGGGTCCCACATGCATTTGTTTTCGTGTCTTTTGAAAACAATTTGACTTTATTTTATTTAAAACGTTGTTGTATTGAACTACTACAATTTCCGCTGTGTAAACAATCATTTTCCGCTGCATGTTATGACTTATTTATTCCGCTGCAATATTACTTTATTTCCGCTGCAAACTATTTTATTCTGTGTATGTGTCAAACACTGGATTTGTAAACACATATAGAGGTGTTCTATATGACCTTGAGCTGTGATTCTGGACACGTCACATCCACGTGGACATTTGCCACAAGTGGGAATTTGGGGGTGTGACACAAAATCAGATGAAGGATTATGGAGTAGATCTGTTCAATACTCCTATTCAGATAGACAATTCCAGTGCAATCTCCATCACCAATAATCCTGTCAAGCATTCCAAGACCAAGCACATCGACATCAGATACCATTTCATCAGAGATTGTGCAGAAAAGAAGTTGATTCATTTGGTCAAAGTTGATTCAGAAAACAATTTGGCAGATCTCTTCACAAAGGCATTTGATGAAGGAAGATTCAGGTACTTAATAACATCCATTGGGATGATCAACTTTGAATAAATGTACTGACAAGGAATAAATAATTCCTCGGAAGATAAACTTAACTTATCTTCCGATGAGTATCTACTCAGCAGAAGATAGGTTAAGTCTTCGGAAGCATTATTTCTTCCTTAGTCGGAAGATCTCACACTTCAGAAGCTAACTTACCTTCTGAAGTAATATTCTTCCGATACATTATTTTCGGAAGCATAGGCTTCTCAAGGTACTCTTCAGAAGAAAGTGTCTTCCGAAGAACATTTTGCCTAATGAATTTTCTAACACTTCAGAAGCAGTGCTTCCGACAGTATAAATTTTATACTTCGGAAGCACATCCCTTCTGAACTCTCTTGGTCTAATAAATACCCTGCTTCCGAAAGTCACTTCTTCGGAAGCACCTCAGTCAGAGAAAATTAATTGTGAAACCAGCTGTCATCGGAAGACCTTTTTCTGACATCCGAATCTCAAATTTAATGTGTCTATATATTAAATGCTGAAATCCGAATGTATATAAAGGTCTCCCGCTCATTCAAATTCTCACAAACTGTTTCACTTTGAACTCTTCTTCTCTTTGATCTCTCCAATTGTGCCCTAAAATCACCAACTTTCATGGCTCTTCTTGCTTTCAAACCTGCTCACAACGTACCAGCGGAGTTATTAGCAGAACATGATGCTGACTTCGCCCCAATAATCTCCTTTCTTCAAAGGAGCAGGTATTTCTTTGCATTAACTGTTCAGCCCTTGGTGTATGAATCTCATCACCAACAGTTTTGGGCATCTTGTTCTGTTTCTTCGTCTCCCAATGGTCGGTCTCTTGAAGCCACCATTGATGCTCATCCCATTGCTATCACTGTGGAAACCATCTGTCGGCATCTTAAATTCAATGATGCCGGTGGAAGGGTCTCTTTCACGAAGGATGAGGTAGCATCGACATTTAAGTCGATGGGGTACGAAGGTCCTCTCCCTTCAACAACCTATTTGAAGGGTAGAGTGTCCTATAATTACAAGTACCTCATACATGTGTTTTTACATTGTCTTTCAAATAAATCTGGTGGTTGGGACCAAGTTCCATCTGATTTAGCTTCGGCTATTCATGGCTTGGTTTCCAATCAACTGTTTAATTTTTCTGCTTTTATTTTCAATAATTTGGTTGACAACATCATGTCACCAAAGAAGTTTTGTATGTATCCCAGGTTTTTGCAACACCTTTTTAATGAAGAGTTGGGAGCTTCCCTTTCTCTAACTGGGAATACTTACAAAATGCCCTTGGTCTCTTCCAAGATTTTTGTGCAACTCAAGAAGAAGAGTGCTCAGTTCTCTGGGACATTCACTCCTCTTCTTTCCTCTATGGAGTCCCCTGCTCCAGAAGGTGACAGCTCTGTTAACCCCACAGATGCTGAACCCACACCTTCCACTTCTGTTCCTCACCCCATAAAAATCACTTACAAACGCAAACGAAACCCTGTGCAACTTTCTACAGTTGTTCAGGCCCCTTCTACTGAACCAAAACAGAAAAAGGTTAAAAGAACTGCTCAGGGCACAGTTCTACCTAAGGTGAAAGCCACACCCCTTGTTTCTCCACAGGTTCTTCCTTTGAAACCTGTGGTTGCCCTTAACCAGCCTGAAAGCCCTCAGCTTATGTCACAAAACATATCTGAGAATATTCAAAGGGATGCACCCATCATTGAGTTTGCTTCTCATGAAGCAACTTCATTATATAAGAGACTGTCTCCCAAGTCTCCAGGTTCATATCATCCAGAAATGCCCCCCACCCATACTATCACCCAGGCTCAAGGAACCCCTGCTCTAGCTTTGGAGGAACCACTCTCTCCCACTTCCCAAACTTTAATGAGAGTGGTGACACAGTTACAAGCTCGGTTCCCTGACCCAGAGCCTATTCAATCAGAGGTTGGCCCCAGTAGTTCTGAAGGGGTCAATGCAGGTGAGGCTGCCACTACTGTTGATCTTAATAAAGATCCACAGGACAGTGGTACAGGCAATAGGACCTCACCTGCGGCAACCTATATTGGGGAGGACTTCTTTGAGGTTCTTCTCAATGAAGGGAATCCAGGGTGCCAAGAAACCACATCTGGTGGTGGAGGTGCAGGAGCTAGGCTCAGGACTCCATCGCCCCATGATTCTACTCCGGTAGAGGAGGGCACATCCACACAGGAATTGACGGCTACAATAACTTCCCTCCAAGCCAGGGTAGCTCAGTTAGAAGCTGAGGTGGCTACCCTGCGGCTTGAGGTCCAAACCAAAGATGCCACTATTCTGGACCTCAGGAGGCGTCCCCCGGTCACTCTACATCCATTTCACCCTGATCCTGCTACTACCACTTTCACCTCCCCTGATGCTACCAAAAAGGGGGAGAATATACCAACTGCAGGGTCAGGATCAGAAGCAAGAGAAGAGGAGGGTGCACAGGAAGTTACTCCATCCTTAGTCACTTTGACTGCTGAATGGGATGACTTCTTGGGTACTTATTTTCAAGATTCTTCTTCTACTTCCTCTTCTTCTGCTTCTGAGGATACAAGGGAGGTTGCCAAAGAGACTGAACAGCAAACATCAAATGTCTCTTTGGAACCTCAGTCCCCTCTTGGGACTAAGTCTCCTTCTGAGACTGCAGCTCAGGTTGTCATGGAAGACACAGCACAAGAAGAATCAATTTCCATGAAATCTGTGTCCCCTTCTGGGACTGAAGCTGCTGAAGCTCTCTCTTCCTCTCCTGAGCCCTTTGTGGAATCCAATAAGGAATCATCTAAGGGGATTGGTCAACTGGAGGAGACAGTGAATGCTGAGGTTAACTCCGAAGCTGCAGCTGCCTCCGAAGGCCCAGTCATCCTGGATGTTTCCTCCACAGAGGAGCTACATGCCAATGAACCAGCTGGTGAGGCAACAGAAGAAATCTCCTCTGGGGCAAAAATAACTGCTGATGACAAAGGAAAACGTAAGCTAACCCCAGAGGAGGAAGCAGAACAGGAGGAGATGAGACCAAAGAAAACAAAGGGCCGACCAAACACTTCTCTAGATGAAGAGCGAGCTAGACTCTCTGCTTTGCTAGAAGAAAAAGGTTATGACTTTGATGAAGTCATCAACTGGTCGGTACCTAGAATGGCTGCCGAGCTGGACAAGGTGCAGCAGCAAGAACAAGCTGTTGATGCATCAAAGGCCCTGAGTGTACTTACAAAGAAGCAAAAAGAGAAGGCCTACAGAGACAAGAACAAGGCCTTTCTCTTGGAATATGGCTTCCATGCTCGGCAGCTAGGCCCAATGAAGAACTCAACCATGGATATGCATATCAGAGATATAAAAGCCAAAGTTGCAAGAGGTGAGTTACCTTCAATTGAACAAATCAGGGCAAGAAAGGAAAGCCTAATGAGAGGCTTAGGTTTAGGGGGAGGAGCTACAATAGAATTTCCCCTCTCTGGTGCAGGGATCAGAGAGGGAGAAGAAGTCATGTGTGGGGCAGCAACAAAAGCAATGTTCCCCAACATGCTCCCCCTAAATCCAAAAGAAGAACCAATATCTCCTCCTTCAAGTCCAAGTATGGATAACATGCCAATCTCCTCAGTCTACAAAAAGGGTAAGAAGACTACAAGGAAACAATCAATACCAAACCCTGATCCTGAGAGACATACACAGGCTGAAGAGAGGAGAACAGAACCCTCAAGGGATGAGGATATTGGGCCACAGCCTACTGCAACAATAGGTGCAGCAGTAGAATCAACTGTGGAAGCCCAACAGGCCAGAGTTCTGAGGAGTCAAGCCACTGCTCAAGACAAACCAAGATTCACAAGAAGAAAGAGCATGGCTAAAAGGAAAAAGGAAACAAAAACTATCCCCTTAGACTCTGAGCCTGATACAACACTCTCAGTACTTGAAGCCACATCTGAAGCAACTCCCAAAACTACACAAACCCTAGAAGACATGATGGATATCAGCAGATTAATGCATGAGCATTCATACATCCCTTTGGTAAATTGGAGCTTCAATGCACAAGAAAGGATATTCATCCTCACCGACTACAATGGAGAAATAAAACTGGTGGATCTTTTGCATCTGATGATGTTGGCAAAACCCTATATATTTGATCTAGATATGCTCCCTCTCAATAATCCTGACAATGGAGCAGATGGGAGGTCAGCTATCAGATTAATTAGAAAAAGGGCACAGGTACTGAGGGGTACATGGAAGCCAAGGTTTATGCCTTAGAAGTTTTGGTAGCATCAGCCTAGGGGGAGACTGTAAAGACTAATAAAGGCTGATGCTCACCAAACTTCTTGTTTGTCTAAGTATAGGAGTCTCTTTGAATAAACACCTTCGGAAGGAAGAAGTGATTCTTCGGAAGCAACATTGCTTCCGAAGGATAACTGGTTCCTGCCGAAGGTTGTACAAGACAACTGCTTCCGAGGAATCCTCTTATGCTCGGAAGACAAAGACTTCCGAGGAATCTTCTTATGCACTAAAGACAAAGACTTCCGAGGTTTATCCTCTGACAAAGACTGTAGCAGCTTACTCTCATAGTACAAAAGGTACTGACACAAGACATGCTGGTCTGAGTAAAGATAAAGACAACATGTAATGAGTCAGATAAAGCGCCTTACCTCTCCCATGCTGCATTAAATGCAAAAGATCATCTGAAGCCTTGAAGATCAACAACATTAAATGTCTTTTGTATTTAATAGTCCTTTGTAAAGTCAATGTCTATTAATGTAATGATCATGACTGAGTGTCTTAGCCTGTTAAGACACTCAACATACTAGAATAAGCTTTACTTTATGTACTTGTCTAGTATACCCAACTTGTATTCCTAAGTGTATACGGTTGTAGCCTCGGCTATATAACCTCCCAATGTATTGTTGCTTGAAGTGTGCTTGCTTGTATACTTCCACTTTGAGAGAAATATATCCTTGAGCTTGAATTATTCTTGTGTTCTTAATATTGTTCAAAGATTATTATTGTGTCACTTTGAGTGAAATTGTGAGATCATTCTAACAGAACATTCCGCATCTGTTAGAATTAAGTAAGAAATACTTGTGAAGTGTTGTTTAGAGATAACAACCCGATCCTACATATCTTAACCTGTCTGATTCAAACTTTGGTGGGATGATCCCTCCTCAAATTGGGAATATTTCAGAGCTACGTGTCCTTTCTCTTGCATATTTAAATAGAACAAGTTTCATAATGAAAATGCAGTGGCCGTCAGGTCTTCGTTGGTTGCATCATTTGGATATGACTGGTATAGACCTTAGCAAAGCTACTGATTGGTTTAAGGTAATTAAACCCTCCCTTCTTTGGTCGAACTGCATTTTCCTTTTTGTAAACTCTCTGATATACATCCCCATGTTCCCAGGTGATTAACATCCTGCTTGATATTTCTGCTTAATCTAACTTCTTTGGTCCTATTCCTAACTCCATCGGGCGACTATCATCATTGAAGATGTTATATCTTCATGGTAATAGATTGAACGGAAGCATTCCTAACTCTATCAAGCAATTATCATCACTGGAGGAGTTGTATCTTATATTTAACCTAGTGGCAACCTTCCTGTTAGCCTCAGTCTTCTTTCAAGGTTGACTATTTTAGATATTTCTTCCAATTTGTTGACGGGTGTTGTGACAAAAGCTCACTTTTTTAAACTAGTGAACTTGAAATATCTAACAGGAAATGGAAACAACTTAACTCTAAAAATGCAAATTAAAGACTGGATTCCCCTTCCCAAATGCAATTCTTGTGTTTAAACTCTTGGGGTTTGCATGTTTATAACCGTGATCTTGTCTGCAAAT
Organism: Mikania micrantha; assembly: GCA_009363875.1. Lineage (NCBI taxonomy): Eukaryota > Viridiplantae > Streptophyta > Magnoliopsida > Asterales > Asteraceae > Mikania > Mikania micrantha. The sequence continues at coordinate 52,380,794 of CM018685.1, read as the reverse complement.
TCTTATGTTGTTTAGATTAAATTGCCGTTTTATATTGATTACATCTAATATATAAAATCTGACCAAACAAGTTTTGATAAAAATATAACCTAACAAAAGACAGGAACCGTTCATGCGAATTAAAATCGGCCCTAAAAAGAGTTCCTAAGAACTTGACGGAACTGTTCCTACAGGATTTCTCTAATTACTCTTTTGAAGCTTCATTGCAACTTACCCAAGAATTGAAGTAGACTTGAGAAACCATTTATAGTTGTTTTAGGAACTGTTCCATCAACTTATGTCATTAAGCCAAACAACTACAAATCAGAACCACTAAATTAGAGGTGGCAATCTTGACCCATATCAAAGAAAATGGGTTGGTTTGGGTAAACAATTGTAATATAATGGGTAACATCATAATATTGAATGGGTTGAGATGGGTAGCACTTAAACACAATGTGGGTCAAGATGGGTAACCAAATAACTATGTAAATGCAATGGATTCAAACATTAAGAATGATTAATAACATATTTGATGAAAAAATCATTAAAAATTATTCAAATAGACTATTTTGCTTAAAACCCGTCCTGACCCCGCACCCATCCTGACCCGAACCCGTTCTAACCCATTACCCAACCCAACCCGCCTATTTTGCCAAGCATACACTAAATCAATAACGAGAGGTGTGCAAAATTTGACTGAAATGCCAATTAATATGCAGCATAGGTGAAGCACCAGATTTTCAATGGAGTTGATACATATTGAAAAAAAATTATACAATGCAAATCAATAACTACAATATCTAATTTTGTTTATGCACTATTGCTTCTTTTTGCCAAACGCTTTTATGAAATATAGCTGCAATATTATGTCAAAAGAAATAAACATACCCAATAAAATCCTACTAAACGGTGGTGGGGGAGTGACAGAAGCAAACGTTACTTCTATTCCAATGGATCTGTTTCAAGATGTTCCTAGCATAAAATTTCATACTGTTGGTGTTCGTTAGCCTTTCATGGAAAGATTAAAAGAACAAACACGGACGACAAAGACTCATTCATGTTCGTTTGATTCGTTTACAAATTACCACCCAATGAACTAAGGGTTTAAGCATTTCTAGCACAAAGAGTCAGTAAACAGATCCATTCCAAGATGTTCCCTAATCAATTTCTGCTTTGTATCCTCTAAATCCTGAATCAAGGTAACCACAAAAATAAAACCCTAAGGTTAAAAATTCAGCTAAATTACAACGCATTTGTGTTCAGAAAGTCAGCATTTCATGTTCACATTAACATAAACTATAAACCCTTAAAATATAAACAAAAAGCAACCCAAAAAAACCCTCCATGGCCCAGTCATGTTACATGAGGACCAAGTTTTATCTTTATAGGGGTAAATTATGATTTCTGTCCTTTAGGTTTATGGGCAAACTTACAATTACTGTTCTTTAGGTTTTTCACAATTCTAGTCCTTCCCTTTAAGAAATGTTAGATTTTGACAAGTTTTCTTAACCATCTTTGGATTCACATAAAAGTCTATCATTCAAGTTATCAATCACTCATCAAATTTGCGCCAAGCAAGCACAATGTAAAAATTAAGTTTAAAAAGAAAGAATCACACTTCTAATATTTTATTATTATATGCTAGGAAGCACGGAAGCGTCATTTTGAATGAAGTACCATTTTCGAAACGGATTGGGGACGGGAACGGCTTGGAAACGCGTGGGAAACGTCCCTTTGATCCGGGAACGTTTCCGATCAAGATTCCAAAACGCTTCTGGGGCGTTTCTGTCAATTTTAGGTTTTAATTTGGAAACCTTTCGTATTCGGCAAACGGTAATACTTTACCCATACGTATTCGCATACCCTAGCCACGTATTTGTATACCCTAGCTTATTCGTACCTGGCCCGCAATCGGAGCACAACAGCAACCGGAGAGCACAGCAGCCGGCACGGCAATCGGAGAGGAGGCGCACAGCAGCCGGCGCGGAAATTTTAGATGGATTAGGGTGGAGGCGTGGAGCAATCGTGAACTTGGAGCCTTGGAGGAGTGGCGGTCTGCCGGATTTGAGCAAACGGGTGGTGGGTTTGGAGGCGTGTTCATGTTTTCAACTTTTACCTTTTAGGTGGATTAGGTTGAGGGGTACACTGTTTTCAACTTTTCATCACTTGTGAGCAATCATCAAACATAATATATTTAGTTTATTTCAATTTAAAACCTCCTACAGTGTTTTTGACTTTTTATAATATATTGGGATTTAGACTTACTTAAATATATATCTACTTTATTTATATATTATATATATATATATATATATTTTATTTTTTGGCCGTACCATTGCCGTACCCGTTTCTTGAATTTTTGAATTTTAGCGTTTCCCGTTTTCGTGCCGTACCCGTACCAGTGCAACCTAGATTATATGTATAAATAAAAAAAAAGATATATAAAGTTAGATATCTAGATAATTCGAAGGAAAGATCACAAAGAATACTGTTAACAAACTATTAATAAAAAAATATTATTCACTGTTGTATGATGGGTGACATCTAATGGTTAAGATGTGTAAATGAATGGTCAAGATAGACTGAATCATCAAGTGTTGAACCAATTACGACTATTTGGTTGAACATGTGAAATTACACAAGGCTGTTTTATTTGGACACCCCACTTTTATATTTTTACACCCATGCGGGCCAATACGGGCCGTACTGGCCATTACGGCCCGGTATTGAGTACAAACAAATATTCCAGAGAATTCCTTGGAATCAGTGAAACATTATGTGGGACGGGCCGTAATGGCCATTACGGCCCGTCTTGGCCCCAAGCTTATTTTTCCAAGCCATTTTGGGTGTCAACCAGTTTTGTATGTTGGTACGGCCCGTACTGGCCATTACGGGCCGTCTTGAGTTAATTTATTTTATTTAAACATAATTTACGTATTTAAATATTTTTAACAATATACGTTTAATACGTGAATTATTTGAACGATATGTGTTATTTATTTTATTTAATCATAATTTACGTATTTAAATATTTTTTAACGATATACGTTTAATACGTGAATTATTTGAACGATATGTGTTATTTATTTTATTTAAACTTAATTTACGTATTTAAATTTAATTTTTAACGATATACGTTTATTATGTAAGTTATTTGAACGATACACGGCTATTACGTTAATTAAACGTCATAATATCGTTTTAACTAAATATTTCATTTTCTAGTTTGTTTACGTTAATTAAAATAATTTAAACAATATAAAGTTTTTCGCGCAAATATTAAACAACACAAACAGAAACAATACAAATGCAGAAAGAAACATACGTATATACACTGTACGGTTTTATATACAAGGAAACAAAATACAAAAATACAAAAACACAAAATGAACTACGATCCGGATGGTCCAGCGTGTGATCCGTCGTCTGCGTAGACGCGTGGCTCCGGGAACGGTGGAAGCTGTGTCCCGTCCCGTCGCGCATGCTCTGACACGACTGTCCAATGGCCAAGACGGGCCGTAATGGCCAAAACAGCCTGTCTTGTTCATTTTTCAAAAAGTTAAAAACGCCCTAAACAGGTCCTATTTCGATCAAAAACCTAATCTAAACACATATTTATGATCTACGGGCGAAAATACATATCTGGTATCGAAAACTTGAAGCACCAAGACGGGGTGTATAGGCCAAGACGAGAGGAAATGTGGGTGTATGTGTGTGGTAAAGTAAAAAATGAAAAGTAAAAATGGATATTAATCTAGAACAGTACGGGCCGTACTGGCCATTACGGGCCGTACTGTTCTAATTTTTTTTTTTAAATTCAAAAAAAATTCACTTTTATTATATTTCATTAAAGAATTTGTTTATTACATTTAAACGTCTATGTAGTCGACCAACTTATTTTCATCTAAAAATCTTTGGTATTCTTGCAGCCTGTCATGATATAAGAACTCCCAGTCGGATGCGGCATCATTTCGGTAACGTTTCCAGATAGGATTTACCGTTGGCATTGGATAACATCCTTGTAAGGTAACATTAACGAAATGTTGGCCAAGATGAATTACTGATACGACGTTATGTCGCGGCAAACTATTAGCAGATGTCCACAAAGGAAAAATGGTTTGAGGACCTCCTCTGCTGAAAAGTTGAACGATTACGCCAAAAATCTTTGAGCGATTACTAAACCTGTGTGAGGCATAAACAGTCAATGTTCGGCGGGAGCAGGTTTAATCTGTTGCCAATTTATTGTGTTGCGTAGTACATCATAAGAATCTGGGTCGTAGGAGTTAAACACATATCTGTACAGATCTGCGTTGAAATCCAATTCATGCAAGAGTTGTTGTCGAATAAATGCCCAATGACTTTCATCGAATCCTAAGCCCACGGCTACAGAACGAAAACCACAGTTACCATCTGGCAGGACATCTTGTATGTTTATCACGTAAGGTTGAATAAGAGGAAGGATGTGATGACCGAAGCGATAAACATTGTTTAATACTTCTGGTTTCATGTTACGTGGAAAACGAAATTCGTTTTGACTTATCGAGTCCGATGGTGGCATTGCTTTTGATACCGATGTGGAACGGCTGCGCTGAAATACGGGTTTCTGACTTATCTCGGTCACAGCTGTAAACGAACTATGCCTCGAAGGTTCAAATGTACTTTCTTGAGACGCTAAATTATCTTTAACAACGTCTTCCTCTTGCTCTTTTTGTTTCTGTGCCTTTAAAGTTGGACGACCACGTGTATCTTTTTGAACTGAAGGCGCCTTTTTGTCGCTTTTGTTTGGAAATACCTGCGCCAAGACCTTCTTTATTAGACTCTTTTTTATTTCAAGAGGTTTGGAATTTATTTCTTCTGTAACCAAACTCATTTGTCCTATAACATCTATTTCTTCTTCTTCTAACATTGTTGGGTTAGCTGTGTTAAGTTTCGTCCAAAAAATATCTATATCTGAGAGTGGTAACTTTTTATCTGCATAATTTATAATTAGAATTAATATAGCAGTAACTACGTGCGAAACATCAAAGATTTACATTTAATATTACGAACCTGTGTTGTAATATTTTGATATATTACTAGCGCACGGCAACCCACAACTCGTCCAAAGCTGGTGGCCACACGTCATATTTTTGTCACGCATGACTCTTATTTTGTCTTTTTCCTCGACCAACAAATCAAGAGCTTTATGGGACACATTTCCTCGAAGATTATCAAATATTGGTAGTTTATGATGACCCATAGTTTTAATCAAGCTCGTTTCAAAATCGTGTTTCATTTTTACCTCCTGTGCTTGCACGATTTCATTTACGAAACCTACAAGCGAGGCAAGCATGCTGTTTGGTGATCTGAGGAATCGTTTTAGGTTCGAGTGCTGACTTTCCACCCGGTTTGTTGTACGTTGACCAAAGTTGCGCGTTCTATTGGTCCATGCTGTTACAAACATATCTCTATAACTGTTTAACCAGGTGTGCGTCAGATACTCCAGAACCCCTGAAATGAAACAAAAAACCAATGATGATATGATGATAATAATTATGGTATATGATGCTTACTTTTTTTGTCGTCTTTGATAAGTCTTTCGTACAGACGGTTGTAGTTGTAGTCGTATAACTCTGTTGTCGGAGAGTTACACAAATTCGCCCATCGACCTTTGAATTTCTTCCAGTATGCGTCAGAAAAGCTTGCCTTGCAGTGTTTGGCAATATTTTCGTCTATGTGCCATCTGCAGAGATATTTTGCAGCTTCTGGAAACACTTTACGGCACGCATTCATAACAGCAAGGTCTCGATCTGTTATGATCACGCGTGGCTCCATACACTTATTCAACATACTCTTAGCCATTTCCAAGACCCAGACGTAGTTCTCCTCACGCTCTTTGCTTACGAACACGTGAGCAATACTAAACGTCTGGTGTGTGGAAGTCACGCCAACAATATGAATAAATGGAAGCCTGTACTGGTTCGTTTTGTACGTCTCGTCCATCATCAGTACGTGCGGAAATGCACGCCACCAGCAATACGATTTTGGATGACAGAAGAAAATGTCTTCCACGACGTTTGTTTCAGGATCCTCACGGGTATACTAAATGTACCGCTGACTGTGAAGCACGTTTTCCAGGACCTGCATCGGAGTATCACCGAATTTCTTCTTGCTTTTTAGCTTCTGCTGTAAATTGTATACATCCCTAGGGATGGATACATTTGCAGGGTTATGTTTCTTTATGCTCGAAAGTATGTTACGAGGATCCATGTGTCGCTCGGTCAGATTCTCAACCAGATCTTCTTCCTCCAGCGTGAATCTTCTAACATATGGATGACCCTCTAGATTCTGAGCAGGTTCGTGATTGTGATTGTCGTTAATCACCTGTAATTTCCAGGATTCACGAACTTCGTTGTATAACCCTACCAGTTGAAACGGACAACCGATTTTCTTGCTGCCTGACCGTCTAAGGATTGCGATGCTATTGTGCTCGCCACCACGGTCACACATGAGCCAAACTTTGATTACACTGCCTGTTGTCTTTGATTTCTTCGTTCTTCTTTTGACTACAATGTAACCATTGTCTACTGCTCTACTTTTCACCCATCCTACCAGCGCTTCCTCAGTCATAAACTCCTGACATATAAAAACAATAATAAATACCTTAAATGGATAGCGATAATATACAATTATTAACATTTATGTTTCATTTAAGTTACCTCTTTGGTTTCCCAGTTAACGTTTGAAGCCCCCGGCTTTTCTTCATAACCCTCCTCCGTGTAACTTTGTTTACAGTCATCATACACGAACCCATACGATGCTTGACTGTCAAAACCGACATCAGCGTTAGGTTCAGCATTCAGATCTATCGTGCCGTATGAATACTCGACAGGAGGCTCTTCGTTCAAATCTGGCACGAAACAGTTGAAAAAACTCCCGTCCCAAAACGACATCGTTACAGATATGAATTATCGTGAAATATATTTGAATTCGAAAGTTACGCGTTCGTTATGCTTATATACCAATTTGAAAATGTTCAAGACGGCCCGTAATGGCCTTTACGGCCCGTACTGGGTCAAATCAGTGTCCTTTTGTCAGAATTGAAAAAGCAAGACGGGCCGTACTGGCCAGTACGGGCCGTCTTGCTGTCAAATCATTGTACTAGGTTGCAGGGAATGTCTGTACGATGAATGACAGGCCGTTCTGGCCATTACGGCCCGTCTTGCTCCCAATCATTGGCACAGGTTGTCAGGAGCGAATGTTTGACCAAGGCCTGAAACGGGCCGTAATGGCCATTACGGGCCGTCTCAGGGGTGTATTTTTAAAAAAAGTGGGTGTGAGAAAAACAACACCCTTACACAATGACTATTTTACCTCCAACATTATCACAATATCCTAATCCAACTCATGAAAACATCCAATTCCTAATCCAACTCATGTAAAAAAAAAAACTAGAAAGCGGCTCTGAGAAATTGAAAAAAATTATCACAACTAATCCTAATCCAACTCTTGAAATCTTGAAAATCTTAATCCAAACTAATATACACAAAACTTGAAAGTGGCTGTGGGAAATTGAAAAAAAATGTCACATATACTTTCGTGTATATATATAGATAGATAGAGAGATAGTACCTATTCTTTCCGATGAAACCCGTAGCTTCCGGCGAAATAAGCGTTGTGGCTGGTGGGGGGACTGATCGGGAGTGGCTGACGAGCGCTGTGGCTGGTGGGGATCCGATCGGGAGGGTGCGACGGAAGATGAGAAGGTGGCGACGGCTGAAGGTAGCGTGGAGACTGCCGGAGCTGAGCGAAGTTCGGCCGGAGATGGGCGAAGGGGGACCGGAGCATGGTTGTTGAAGGCGACGGGAGTGAAACCTTGAAGCTAGGGTTAAAAAAAGAAAGGATATGGATGGCCTTTGTTTTCATTTTTCCCTTCAGAGATAAGATTTGAATGATTCAGAACATCATTTAGAATTTTAGATGTAGGGTTTTTATTTAGACATGTTATTTAAGTAAAATAAACGGTTTAAATCTGAACCATATCTGAATCTGAGTCATTCAAATTCAGACATATTCAAATGCTATCAAACAACCCCTTAACATAATTAGCATACTAGCGGCCCATAGATCATGGAACAAATAGAGTGGGTAGGCTCAACCACCACACTACACTTAAAAACACTCTCATACACAACCAACGAACCAAAAATATTCCTTAAATATTAATTTCTTTATCTTTCATATATACAACCAACCAAATTTAACTTTTTTACTCTCATTCATAACCAACTCATCCTAATTTTCACAACCAATCACAAAAATACATGCAGCATAATAATATTATAATAGTCAATCAATGGTTAGTGGGGCAACTTGGTTGGGCATTTTTGAGTATTTTTTTTTAGTTTTTGTCGAACAACCAAACTTCCAAATCAAGGATGGGAGTGGTCGACGTGAGCCGTGTGTCTCTCACCTTAGCACTATTACACCACTTGACATAAACATTGACATTGACATGTGCGTTGTATAATTTATATTTGTCTTCAGATATGCCTTTATCTTCAAAATTTGAAAATTTCCTATACATTGCATTCTTCATCTTCGTTTTTGTCCATCTTTATCTCTATTTCAACTATTTTAATCTTACGAATAGTGATTCCTCAAATATAAAGATTCACTATTCATCATTTATACAAATGTTTGTGAATCTCTAAGGAGAAAAAAATATGAAAAATTTATGTGAGTACGATGCAAATTTCAAACACGACATGAACTTATATAAAATTTTTAGGCTTCAATTTAGCATAACTGATTTCATTTCAATTTCAAGTTGAACGTATGGAGCTAAATGGGTCATGTTAGTATCAACACGACAAGTTGACATGCTTAACCCATTCATTATTTTATTTTATTTTATTTTTACGTTATTGTTATAAATTAACTTGATTGAGTATTTTATGCTATCAAATTTTAAACAAAAGAAAGAAATTAAGAAAAAACTTTATAATTAAATACAAAACTTTGTATTTATAAGTGATTCTATCCTTGAGTTTCCATAAACTGTGGCAAGGTGTAAACATAGTAAGGAATTGATACTCTCAGTCATTCAAAAAGCGGTTTGGTGCATTTGGAAAGCTCGTAACGACGTTATGTTCAACCAACGCAAAGTCTTAAAGGAGAAGATTGTCGAAGATATCAAAACACTTAGTTATTTTTGGGTAAAACATCGCATGCAGAGTTATGGATTAGAATGGGCCTTATGGCTATCCTTTGATGTTGGGTAAGATTGTGTTCAGACCAATGGGGTTTTCTTGTATCTTTTTTAATTACTTTTCCTTTCTTTGGTGGTATTGATTGGTGTATCATTATGGGGTTTTAGACTCTTACTAGCCTTGGGAGTAATAAAAGTTTTAGCTGTTAAAAAAAAGTGATTCTATCCATATGTAGAGGGATCATCATTGAATTAGATACATGATACATGTGAATGAGAAGGGCAACAATTGGATATCTGCTGTTTGGAGCTTCACTTAACAAGGCAGTGGAGTTTAGTGGTGGGTCTTGAAAAACGTGTTCAAGGAGGCCGAAAGTCATGAGCCAAAAATTTTTTCTTATCGCTATGTTTCGGGCTAAAAATTCGGGTCGGCAAATGATAATTTGGGTGGGCTCAACAATTTAAACTCAAGGTAAACAGGTAATGTTCTAAAGTTAAGGCCTATTTTAATTTTTAAGGTCCAAAACAAGCTTTAAACTCAAGATCAGCTAAAGAATGAGATAACAACCGACACTGTGAAACCTTAAAGGTAATATTAAAACTTACAATATTAGTTCAACTTAATTATTATTTAAAATCCAAGGAGCCCCAAGGAATTTAGGAAGAAAAACCGAAGGGTCGGGCTCAATACCTATAAAATTTTCCGACCAAAAACTACTATATCGACGTTTCTAGCCAGAAAAACGACAGGGGTTGGGCATCCCTGCCCCTTAAAACATCCGACCCTGGTGGAGTGGCAATTCTAGTTAGACGTGAGCTAACCAGTTTTTTTGGAACCGGTTCGAGTCAACAACCAGTTCCGGTTTTTGACCGGTTCCAACCGGTTTAAGTTTTGCTGGATAGAGGTGGAATCGGTTCCGTTTTTTCGGTTCCAGTTCCGATTTCTCTGAGAGTTTGGAACCGCCTATACCACCGGTTCTGGTTTGGATTGTCGGTTTCGAGTTTTTGCCCCCCTCTAGGTCTTTGACGGTGATGGAGGAGAAAGTGGTGGCTCTGATGGGTTGTATTTGGTCCTCTGGAGGGTTGGAGAATTCTATATAATATTTGCTGCAAGTTTTTCGGTCCATCAATTTAGAAAGTGTTAAAATGAGGATATTAATTCAATTGGTTATTCTAATTATTTGTTACAAGTTTGTTGTAAGTATAACAGGTTGAGGGACTTTAACTGATCTAGTTAGGAAGTTAAAGGGCTGTTATAGATATTTGAGGATAAAAAAGGAGGTGCCTATGTGTTAAATATAGGAGATAAGAAGCATCTCAAGGTGTTCATCTAGTTACACTTCTTTGTTTTTCTCTGTAAGACCCATTTGTAGGGTTTTGTTCTTGTTTTCATTTTTTGGTTTGATCTATCATCATTATGGATCTTCACATGTTGTTGATGTTTTGTATTTCTTGAGTTCTTATCATTGTAGTTGAGAAACTCTTGGTTATCTGTAGTTGCAGATCTCTTTATATTTAAGGTTGAGTCTTTTGTATATAAGGTTAATATCTATATTGTTTTGTACTTGTTCTTTAGTATTAAGCACGGATTCATATGTAAGTTGTAAGTTGTGCCGTTGTGGATATATTTGATTTATTTTGATAGAAAGTGATTTGAATGATTGGATATTTGGATCTTCCTTTATATTTGAAAGGCTTGACTGTGAAGGCCTGCATCTGCTCCAATAAACATTTTCACCGGCCCGTTTCATTTTGTAGCTTCTTAGCCCACCTTTGAGCTCCTTCATGACTTCATCTCACTGACTTGATCCAATTTCAGTCCCATTACAATCAGACTTTTACCATGCCAAATTTTCAGCCTTGATTCAGCATTTCAGCTATGCCTGGCAAAATGGGCAGGTCGGGTCGGGTTGGGTAACGGGTCAGAATGGGTTCGGGTCAAGATGGGTGCAGGTTAGAACGAGTTTTAAGCAAAATCAGTTCGGGCCTAAATGGGTTGTTCTTAAAAAACATCGATTTAGTTTAGCTTAAGATGTGTTATAAGTAACAAATAGTCAATTTGGACAACTTTTAGTAATTTTCTCATCAAATATGTTATTAATCATTCTTAAATGTTTGAATCCATTGCATTCACATAGTATTTTTGGTTACCCATCTTAAATTGATTTTCTAATTAACTCGTGCAAGTTCACATATGGAGACAATATGAGTTTACTTGACTTTGTAAGATAATATGTTTGTATGGACATGAAAATTTGACAACTCACTTGGCCATTTAAATTAATGGACATAAATCGGTCTTATCAACTTCCAAACTCTATTATTTACACTCCGGCCGTTTACTTGGATTTTTAAGACTTTCAAACCGGTCGTTACGGAAAAACGAAAGGTACTCATGAAAACGAGTATAAATTGAAGCTTCACATGCATCCTCTTGTAAACCAAAAATCGAGCGACTGCTATTTCACTTTCAATAAAAGCAATATGAGTGTTGGGTTTTCAATTTCTTTTTTATCATCTAATTGTCACTTGTGGTTGCTTCTTGTTTTGGCTTTGGTTCATTTGTGCCTGTCTGATCAAACTTCTCGTGATACGCTATGCATGGACGGTGAGAGACAAGCACTTATCCGGTTCAAGCACGGCCTCATAGACGAAGCAGATCGGCTTGCTTCTTGGGCTGGTGAAAAGAGCGACTGCTGCAAATGGGTTGGAATTGTTTGCGATAACATCACTGGCCATGTTCATGAGATTCATCTTCCTGGACCTGATTTAAGATATTTTTTCTCTTATAAAGAAACGAAAGAACACAATAAGCAGAGGTTAGGAGGGCATTTAAGTTCGTCCTTGTTGGCACTGAAGCAACTCAAGTATCTAGATTTGAGCTACAATGATTTTAAAAGGATCCAAATTCCAGCCTTCATAGGTTCTCTTGGAACCTTGAGGTATCTTAACCTGTCTGAATCAAACTTTGGTGGAATGATTCCTCCTCAAATTGGGAATATTTCAGAGCTACGTGTCCTTTCTCTTAGATATATGTTTGGAACAAGAACGATGAAAATGCAATGGTTGTCAGGTCTTCGTTGGTTGTGTCATTTGGATATGAGTGGCATAGACCTTAGCAAAGCTACTGATTGGTTTCAGGTGATTAACACCCTCCCTTCTTTGGTCGAACTGCATTTGTCTGGATGTCAACTCTCTGATATACATCCCCATGTTCCCAGTCTTAATCTAACGTCCCTTTCCCTGCTTGATCTTTCTAGTAACCATTTTGTTAACACTTCTATTCCATGGTGGGTTTTTAGTCTGACTTCTCTGGAGTCACTTTATGCACTTGAGTGATTGCAACTTTAACAACCCTCTTTCTAGTAATATTTATAGCTTCCGTAATCTGACTTCTCTGGAGTCACTTTATGCACGTTATAATTATTTCATGAGTTCTCCGTCGGTATTAAAACATTTGTCTAGTAACTTGAAACTTTTAGATATTAGTATTTGCGGTGTTTCGAGTTCAGGGCTTCATTCCCTTCATAACTTGACCTCTCTTCTTAGCCTTTACGTGTCTGGAAACCAACTCACCAAGGCAATACCTGATTCATTTGGTAACATTTGTAACTTGAAAGATATTTATTTGACAGACAACAATTTTGGTGACATTGGTTTAACACACCTACTCAAAAGTTTTTTCAATTGCAAATCACCGAGTTTAGAGTCATTAGATATATCATACTCAGAACTTTCTGGTCCTATTCGTAACTCCATCAGACGATTGTCATCGTTGAAGACGTTATATCTTGATGGTAATAGGCTGAACGGAAGCATTCCTGACTCGATCGGACAATTATCATCGTTGAAGACGTTATATCTTGGTGGTAATAGGCTGAACGGAAGCATTCCTGACTCGATCGGACAATTATCATCGCTGGAGGTGTTGTATCTTCCAAATAACCAACTCAGTGGCAGCCTTCCCGTTAGCCTCAGTCAACTTTCAAAGCTGACTGCGTTAGTATTTTCCAACAACTTGTTGACGGGTGTTGTGACACAAGCTCACTTTGCTAAACAGGTGAGCTTGAAATATCTAATTGGAAAAGGCAACAACCTAACCCTAAAACTGCAAGTTGCGAACTGGATTCCCCCTTTCCAGATACAATACTTGAATTTAAACTCTTGGGGTTTGGGGCCTGAGTTTCCCTTATGGCTTCAATCACAGAGGGATTTAGAAGAGCTGGAAATAAGCAACACCGGCATTTCATCATCCATGCCTCCCGAGTCATTTTGGAGATCATTCCCCAATCTAACTTATTTAGACATGTCGCAAAATAATATAAATGGCACATTAACTTTGTTTTTCCCAACAGAACTTGAAGCACTCGACCTAAACTCTAACCAGTTTATAGGAACTTTACCTTCTCTCTCCACTGGTTCATTAAAGCCTCTATTTTTGGATCTCTCAAATAATTCTTTTACGGGATCATTACATCATTTTTTGTGTTTTAATGGTGTGGAAGAAACACAATCTCTTTCTTTGGGATATAATCATTTGTCGGGTGTCATTCCTGAGTGCTGGAACAAGTGGTCAAGTTTGAGAGTTCTAATTTTGGAAAATAACAACTTATCTGGTGAGATTCCAAGGACATTAGGTTCTTTGTTGAACCTGCAATGGTTGAACATGCATGGCAACAAGATCTCTGGAAGGTTACCCTCTTCCCTAATGAACTTGTCATCGTTAAGTATTCTTCAACTTGGCAAAAATGAACTTGTTGGAAGCATTCCACCATGGATTGGAACAAAACTCACTTTTTTAGGAATTCTCAACCTTAGATCCAACAACTTAGACGGAGATATTCCTGCCGAACTTTGTTATCTTTCATATATACAAATTATAGATCTCGCTAAAAATAATCTGTCCGGAAATATTCCGAGATGCTTCAACAACTTTAGCGTGCTTACAGGGATAACTCACTTAAATTACTTTGACATGTGTTTGGGACTGCTGGCACAGTCTATTGCTGCTAGCGATGCACTGGTGATGAAAGGACAAGAGTACACCTACAAATCATTTCTTAGACTAGTGACATTGTTGGACCTTTCAAGCAACAACTTTTTCGGACCCATCCCAAGTGAGCTTACGACCCTTCAAGAGTTAAAATCACTGAATTTATCAAGAAATCAATTGAGTGGGAGGATCCCGGAGAAGATAGGAGACATGAACGCACTTGAATCATTCGATTTATCAATAAACAACCTATCCGGGGAACTTCCCGTAAGCTTGTCTAGATTGAATTTCTTGAGTAGCTTCAATGTGTCCTGCAACAACTTCACAGGAAAAATTCCGGTTAGTACCCAGCTCCAGAGCTTTAATGAGTCTTGTTATTTAGGTAACCAACTTTATGGTGCTCCACTAAATGATCAAATGTGCACCAAATGAAGGACCTGCTCATTCAACAAGAGATGAAAAAGAAGAAGATGGATTAGAATGGGGGTTGATTATCAGCATTGTGCTTGGATTTGTTACTGGATTTTGGATTGTTTTGGCTCCATTGATACTTAGCACATCATGGAGGACTGCATATTTTCGTCTAATGAGTAGATTGATCAAGGTATGATTTATGATGCATAAGTATTGTCACACTATTAATATGAACTGTAGAACTACCTTGTTAAAAATGAACAAAAGAACTCCTCATTGTTTTACTGTATAACCAAATGAAAAAAAAAAATACTTTTTGTACTTATATACATATATGAATACACAAAAAATATAAAGTAAATACATTTTTAAAATACAATTAATTGAGTAGAATGTTTTATACTCCAAATTAAAATACAAAATATTAAATGAGACTACGAAACTCACGTTATAGTGGATGAGTTAGTATTTCTTGTTCACAAGTTATGCACCAAATAATGTTAATCATGAGAAGATACAAATAAAAGCAAATAGTTTAACCATATTATATAGTGAATAAGCCGGGTTAAAACTAGAGGTGGGCAAACCGGCTTTTTTTAACCAGTTTCCGGTTCCAAACGTTTTCGGTTAACAAAGTCGACAACCAGTTTCGGTTTTTGACCGGTTCCAACTGGTTTTTGGCCAGTTCCAACCGGTTTTTTGCCGGTTCCGGTTCGGGTTTTGGCTGGGTAAAGGTGGAACCGCCCGTACCCACCGGTTCCGGTTACGGGTTTTTTGCCCACCTCTAGTTAAAACTTTTACTTTCCTGACCTTGATAATAGTCTGTTGTCATTATTCAACCATGTGGAATTTGTTTGAAACACATAACATTAATGATACTTTTTAAGGTATGGTGTACGACGTTAGTGTCCATTTTGCATTATAAAACAACTTTTGTAGATGAAAAAAGCCTTTAATCTTTACTTGAAATTGTTTCAAGTTATTATTGTTATTTTATGTTAACCCTTGGACTTATCAAATATATTTATTTTGGGTATTTTTTTTTTCTTAATTTATTGAGTGTCTTAAACCCATTGATTGATTAGGACAAGCTTACACAAGAAAACAATCGTATTTGTTGACGTAAGAATCAGGTTATTTAGAAGAAAGGTGAATGAGTTTAGATTTCTCAAACTCGACCAAACAATTTGACAGAACAAATCATTAACATTCCGGTGAACCAATTTAAATAAAACCTAACCTAATAAATAAAATTTAGACACAAAAATCACTTAATTTTGATAAAGAATTTGGTAATTTATGTTGAAATGAAGTTGATTAAAATTTCTGATTAGAGTACGTTCTATAAGAAATTTATATGTTGATTTTTTATGTAATATTTGTTCTTTCAAAAAGACTTCTATTTGGAACTTTTAGATGTGTTATTATGATGATATTTAATAGCATATTGTGTATATCATGGCTTCTAGACATGCACACACAAAAAAAGTTTTGGTGATTACCGGCGGGTGCAAACCGATTTTTAAGTTTGGAGGCCAAACATGTTGTTAACTGGTTAAAGTAAAACTGGTTTTTGGAAACTTGTTAACCATATTTTTTTCCTCTAAAAAGTGGTGATTGTTTCCAACCGTTGGAACCAAAATCTAGCCATTAGCCAGTTAACTGTTAAAACTTGAATTCTAGTTGTTTGAAATGGTCATATGGTCGTTTAACCTGCTTTCGTGGACCATTTTGCCCCTAAACAAATATATAAATACGTATGGGTGTTTTAGTTTGATCACACAACTTGTCTACTCCTCAAGCGCTAAAAAATGCTCAAAAATGTGTTAAAAACGCTCAACGCTATAAAATTGTATCATTCTCCCATGAATATGATCACATTTCAAGTTTTGACTAGAGCAATTGGTTTAACTATATCATTAAAATGCCAAAAATCATATTCAGATACATTTAATTATCCTAGTGAATAGTGGAGTGTTACACTGTTTGTATTTATCATCCTAGTGATTGCTTTTATAACCTCTCATTTTTTAAAACAATAAGATGAAGACGACATACCAACAACACATGCCTTTACTTAACAGACAAAATGTACCATAGAAAATTTCAAAACAACAAAGCTCTTAAATAAACCAACATACGAGACATGTAAACCCCATGAAAAAAAGGACTTGAACCTGATAGACACAGCCCCCACAGAACTAGGGACAAATGATGACGGGGGTTATCATTTTTTGACGAACTAGTGTTAGTGGTGATGGTAGGGGTGGCAGGGGAATATGTCACACCCCAGGCCGGCGGGAACGGATCGGGTTTTCCCGTCGGGCGGAAGGTTCCCGGGGCGCGATATCTTGAGTGATAATCAAATGATCAGATTGTTTACATAGCACATGATAAGTAATTGAGAAATGCTAACACATACATGATATAGAATTACAAGATTAAATTGCAATGTATCTTTCATAATTTAATCAAGTAAATCTACCAAAAAGAATCAATGTAACTATATCTTGTAACTGTACAAGATATACAAAAGATGATTCATTGTTTAGTCATCAAAAGTATGCAATCAAAAGTAAGCTAGGTCTTCTAACAGTCCACTAGCTTAGTACTTGGATATATGTATCTACACCTGTCCGTCACCTGAGAAAACATGTATTTAAACAAAGTCAACACTAGGTTGGTGAGTTCATAAGTAAGTAAATTGAAAACCTTGATTCATTCACATGCACAATCACAATGTACATTATGTTACTTGTATGTCATTTGTTCACTTGTTCACCCAATGGCGTCTCAATAGTTATATTCATAAGTAATATTTCATCCCAGTAGTGATGCTTATATATAGGGCATATGTAAGGGAACTAAGCCCTAGCCAACATCCCACCACATCACTACTAGAACTCCACACAACTTGCAATACAAATATTGATTTCCATTCCCAATCCACATGTCCATATCATTCTTGAATCATCTGTCATACTTGTATAGAATAATATAATGATGTAATTGTAGTTATTGAACCGAAGTTTAGATAACCATTATATGTTAAGGATACTAGATTTATCAAATCTGTTCCTTGTATTATTCTATGATTGTAGGGTTAACTGTTGTTACACTTTAAATGTTAAGAGTGTTAGTTATCCAATTGTAATTTGTCCTTGAACTATAGTGCATAGAGCCTAAAAGGAATCCATTGTAATCCTCACGTAATCAGATTACAATGCATCCGATTTATCTCTACCACTTTGTATGCCCAATGTCCTCAACGAAAACTATTACTAGTAGTGAAACATGAGGTAAGATCAATTCCTCAACCTACTAATCAATATGATCCCGTTGGATTAATTACCATATTCCTGTTTATTAATATCACCATGTGACGCTTTCCCAGAACCTGACTTGAAGTCGCCCTGTCACCGGTCATACGTTACCGGCCAATGAATTGTTACGATCAACATACTAGCCCTACAAGCTAGAGGTTTGTCAAACCTATGGTACCACTATGCTATCGTCGGTTTAGTCACGTCAAACTAACTGGTTCAGCGATTTATGAGAGGGTCTTACCGTGATCTTTTGAATACATGGCACATGATTGAAATGATATAATACAACAATTCAATAGTAATCAATTGTATTGTGTGTTTATAGTATTATGATTCTCAATGTTATAGTTCTCAATGTTATTAACAAGGTTGAATAAGAACTTGTCTTATTTCATTATGTTAATCGATGTATGAATGATGTTGTTATCATGAAGTTAAATTATCATGATTATCATTCCTTGTTCCATGTTCTCTTGTAATCTATGTTGAGTTATAAAGTTAAGTGTTATAAGAACTTGTCCTATTACACTTACTTAACTCTTGTATTGAATGATGTAATAAAGATATGTTATCTTTATATCATTCTTATGTTATGTTCTAGTCATCATGTCATCATGTTCCTTGTAATTGTTTCTATGTTATTTCTTGTAAGAATAACTAAGTGTTGTAAGAGATAATCATACAACTATGTTATTCTATTGTATTGATGAGTTATGATATTATAATATCAGCATCATCATCTTATCTTTCCCTGTCATTATGAAATCATACAAGCATGCATACAATGATATATGATAATAAGCAATTTAATATCATTTAATCAAAGTATTAACAATATGTAAGCAAAACTTTTAAGTAAATAAAAGTAAAGCATGTTTCTCAGCCCCGAGAGTTTAAAATCAGTAAAGATTAAAGAAAAGGGGCATATGAACTCACCTTGTTGTTGTAGGGTTGACTTAGCTTAAAAGAAAGAATGCACGCGCTCTTTGTTGTTCTTGTATTTGCTTTCACGATCCTGTATTGATTTACACGTTGTATGTAACTTGTGAGTGTCAATTATTGTATTTCGTGCGCGTGTATGTGTTAGCCCTAACTTGGTCATCAACCCCTGTGTTAATCCTCATTCGGCCCAATACACTTTAAGTAGATTTGTTGTCACGTAATTGATTTAGTTTGAGTTTTGTGTATGGTTATAGTTTATGACCAAAGATTGGTCTCCATTACCTCCTTTTACCTTCAACTTGGTTTCATAAGGATTAAATGAATTAAACGTCCTTAACCATTTTAATTCTTGAATTAGTTTGCATTTAAACTCATTGGGCCGAATAAGTGGGACTTGGGCCATTCGGTTGGGCCAATTAACGTGTTGGGCTTCCCGAAGTGTTGAACTCAAATGAAGAGGACTCGGGCAAGGGTGTGGGCCGAATTACATGCTTGGGCCGGACGTGAGTGTGTATGGGCTGAAAGGAGCGGGCTGTTGGGCCTGTTGGGCCTCATGGCCGAACCAATCACATGGCAAATTTGTAAAACGATGTTGGGCCGATTCATTGAAATGAATAGGTGTGCTGTTGGGCCTGTTCTATGGGTGTTGGCCCATCCACCATCTGTATTGTCGTTCAGAAAACAAAGTGCTAAATGGTTCCAGCGAACCTATAGCTTACAGGACCAAGGTTCGTGAGTCAAGGGAGTTAGGGTTCGTGGCTTTTTGAGAAGGGTTCGGCTCTGCATGAATAAGGTTCGGCCAAGGAATTCAATTAGGTTCAGTTGTCGTGCCTTGAACAGCATGGGTTCGCCAGAGATGTATGGTTCGTCCGTTGGATGTGGGTTCGTCTGACTAAAATGGTTCGCGGATGGGGAAAAAGGCTCGGCTATGGAAGGTTCGTTCGTCTAGGGTTCTGTAACAACCGGTTTTTTTATAAATGAATGTATTTGAAATAATCGTTAATTGAATGATTGTGTTTGTTGTAATTTGAAAATGTGTGAGAATTACGTCATCAAAATCACGAGCACATGCGATCGTTCTAGAAATACATGTTGATTTGATAATTGTAATTATTATAGATTTATAGTATGCGAGAAATGATGAATGTGGGCGAAAACCGTGCGCGAAACGGAGTTACGGATTGTCCGGAATCGCGAAACGAAGCAAAAATCAAAAATTGGACGAAATTACCCTGGGGCGGTACGCCCCACGCCAAGCACTGGGCTGGGGCGATACGCCCGGCGTGTTAAGTCGGCAAAACTTGAGTTAAAGATCAGATTTCGTTCCAGAAGTGTGTAAATCCTTTTTTTCGAACTTCCTTCAACCATAAACGTATTTTTGAGTTATAAATCTCAAAATTGAAGCCGTTTAAGCCTACGGATCGTACCAGAGAACGTATCTGCAACATCTGATCGTTGTTTTGCAACCGAATATCCGTTCAATTGGGTAACGATTCGTTTTATACTACTAGTTTAATATTTTCTGGATTAAATTTAGTTTTGAATATATTACTATGATTATGGGTATTGATTATTGCCTAGTTGATAACTAGGGATTGTTAGAAACGAAGAACTTGCTGTTGTGATGGTGAAATCTTCGTTTTGAAGCCGGAATAATGCCCGGTTATTATGAAACCCATATCATGGTGTGATAACTAGTAGAATGGGTAGATTATGGTTTTAAATGAATTATGGATTATAATCCATAGGTTAAATGATGATTTTGATGAATTGATGTTAAAATTATTAACAGTTACGATCTTAAATAAAAATTGAATAATAAAAGTGATTAAAGATCGTAACCAATATAATTGAACATCAAGTATTTGATGAAATGCCTAGGGAGGCATGAAATATGATTAATTGTGATAATTGACTAAAACTTGCTAAAGACAGTAAGATAAAGTCAATTATGTGATAATTTGACTTTGAAGAAGTCAAACCAGTCAAGTGCGTTGAACTTGATTGTATGTGTTATATGTATTGAATATAGTTGTATATGTGTGAATATGCAACTAGGTATTGGTGGTGAAAATCAAGGGATAGGCCACAAAAGTGGAAAAGAGGTTGTAGGAAGTGAACAACCGCTTGAACCAGGCAAGTTACCCAACTTACTGTAACATTACATATAAGTAGTAGAAAGAGTCTACTTGTATACTTGATATATGTGAATGATGTTAAATATGTGATTGAAACTATGGGATGAGAAATCCTTTAGTTGGTGTTTGTTAAGTTTCAATGGGAAACGTATATGCAATATATTTGCATTGGAATAACCGGATGAACCGGTGATTAATTAATATGATTTTGGTATTTATATAATGATGGCGCATAACTTGATTAATGAAACTAATGGAATTATAAGACCTATGAGAAGGCGTTATTAGTTTCAAAACGAATGTTATGCTTGTGTGGTGAGCATAGTATAAATGCATTAAAAATTTAGCCGGATGAGCCGGTGAAATTGATTTAATTGAACCACATATGTGTGGCTAACCGGTTAATCCGGAAATTGAATTAAATATGACTCCACAATGGTGGATAGCCAGAGGTACTGACAATTGTCTAGATGGAAGTACCGGTGGGTGAACATCTTAGACTTAATAAATATGACTCCACAATGGTGGATAGCCAGAGGTACTGGCAATTGTCTAGATGGAAGTACCGGTGGGTGAACATCTTAGACTTAATAAATATGACTCCACAATGGTGGATAGCCAGAGGTGCTGGCAATTGTCTAGATGGAAGTACCGGTGGGTGAACATCTCAAGACTTGAACTAATTATGATATCACAAATGTGTGAATAGTCAGAGGTGCTGACAAATAGCTATAGTGGAAGTACAGGAATGTGAACACTATAGTGTAATTTTGATTAAACTATTGTGAGCAATAGTTGATGATTGGTAACATGATATTATTACATTGTGAGAGTCAAATCGAATAGAAATGACTCAGTTTGAATATTGATTGTGAAAAATGTATTTTACATTTTGTTGTGATACCACAAATGTGTGGATAACCGGTTAATCCGGAAACTAAATTGTTGAAACCACATGTGTGTGGGTAATTGGTTGAGCAAATAAAATACATATATATATATATATGGTGTTTTAATTTAGCCAGAGGTGCTGGTGATAGAGTCAAATTAGATAATATAATCATATTTGTGAAAATGACCCGTTAAAGGGAATAAATGCACAATGTGTGGTGTGTGCAATTTGATGTTTGAATATGATATATTATTATCTAAACATGATAGACATCCATATGATATATATGTGGATGTGTTAAAATGAGTTTTGGAGGAATTTTGGGAAGGGTTACTTACTTAGTTCATATGAACTAATTGTGACCTTATATGTGATGTTACAGGTCAAAGATAGATATGCATTGGGCGATCGGATCGGGCACGTTGTGAAGCAGAACCAAACGTTATGTAAAATTTTTGGTGGTATTAAACTTAAACACACTAGTTTTATTAATCATAAATGTAAATGTTATGAAATTAAGTGTGTTTAATTCATGAAATGATAATTTCACGCTTCCGAACATAAATTTTTGATAAAGTTTAATCTGGGACCTAAAAATGGGACACGTGTAATCGTGTGTAAAGTTTGGGTGTTACAGAGTTGGTATCAGAGCAATGGTTTGAGTGAATCAAGTGCGTCATGAACACTTGATCTCAAACTCTTGTGCTCTTGATATGAAAACATAACGTTTGATTCGAAGCCCCGATCATGATGCCGAATGTATGAGGTCAGCATATCTATGTCCTGTATTATAATTGTTAAATGTAATGTGAATCATTACATGTTCAATGTGATTTGATTGATCATGTGAAACCGAAATCAATGTCTGGAGTTTGAAATGAAGGAAGTAAGGAATTGGGCATATAATGAATGAACTAGTACGTCTGGCCAACTTACTAGTGCAAACATGATATGAACAAGCACTTATGGGGATCATTTTATACTTAGGCTATTGAGATTAGGTAAGGTGTTATGAGTTTAATGTATCTATTACTTGTGAGTAATAGTATTACCAATTCAAGAGAAATGAATTGGAAAATTAATGTGAAAAGACCTACATGAGTGTAGGCAATAACACTTGAGGTGTTGGGGGAATTAATCCATTTGAACATGTAAAATGTTTTGGTGTGTATACACAAATCAAAAATGTGAAATTTGACCCGTTTAGGGTAAAATGGGGCAAAAGGACACATAATTATGTTTATGTGTTCATACATGTTTAAGTTTGAGATGTAATGATTTAAACATGTTAATAATTTATATAATGTGCATATAATCTATATGCGTGATATATAGAGTTGTAAGTATACAATGTGTATACGTATGGTGAATGTTATGATATGATTTCATAACCAGTGATAGTGTCATTACATGTTGATAGTAATTAACACATTGAATTGGAAACTATTTATAATAGTGTTAAAGCAAATTTAAGACCATGACGTATGGCATTTTGTGTGTATAACATGTAAGACCACTGGTGGGTGGCATTGGATTTAACATGTAAGACCATTGGTGAATGGCATTGGATTTAACATGTAAGACCACTGGTGGGTGGCATTGGATTTAACATGTAAGACCACTGGTGGGTGGCATTGGATATAACATGTAAGACCACTGGTGGGTGGCATTGGATTTAACATGTAAGACCACTGGTGGGTGGCATTGGATATAACATGTAAGACCACTGGTGGGTGGCATTGGATATAACATGTAAGACCACTGGTGGGTGGCATTGGATTTAACATGTAAGACCACTGGTGGGTGGCATTGGATTTAACATGTAAGACCACTGGTGGGTGGCATTGGATTTAACATGTAAGACCACTGGTGGGTGGCATTGGATATAACATGTAAGACCACTGGTGGGTGGCATTGGATTTAAAATGTAAGACCATTGGTGAATGGCATTGGGTTTATCATATAAGACCACTTGTAAGTGGCGTTGAATTTGTTTGTAAGACTACTTGTGAGTGGCCTTATGTTGGTTGAAACTACTTGTGTTTCCTCACTGTCGGACTCAACTAACATACTGTTATCACCTTGTTTTCACATTGAAATGTCGGCCATCTGATTCCTGTCATCTATGGATATCAGATCGCAACCGATTTGATTATGTTATTCTCTTGAACACTGTTGTTTCTCATGTTTAGTTATGTTAACTGTACTTAGGTTTTCACTTAAATACACACAACTAATGTTTCAAATGTATGTTGTACTTACAGTATTTAAGTTTACACGAAAATACGTACAACTGTGTCTTGTATTTAGAATTCTGTTAATACAAGTACTGTTCACAATCCTATATGTACACATAGTTACTATTTATAGTACACGTACCGTACGGACTTGCCGGCCGGTCAGGTACGAGTTGTCACAGAATCATTGCCAGGTTTCGCCTCGGGGCCACATGTTGCAGGTCCATCAGCCGTCTTTCCATCGACGACCACGTGAAGCTTCATTCCAGCATAACAGTGTAGCCTGTTACCGCAGACGAAGTACCTATCCCCGGTTTTCGTTAACGCAAATGTTGTGTTCCCATTACTACTTGGATGTAGCACATTGGTCGTGTTGCACCCCTGGTTCCACACTATGACTTGATGAATATTGAAATACTTCAAAAGGCACAAAGATGCGAATTCAAATTAGTGAAAGCAATAAACAAAACTTCGTCTTATATTAACATAGTTTTTATCAGTTCAAACCAAATCCAACCGAATAAGAAATGTGTCTAACTTAACCAAATTCAACTAATTAAACCGATTAATTAGGTTTATTCGGTTGAATTCGGTTTGGTTATCCGAATAATGGAAGATTAGTGCAACCGAGAGCCTAACCGAAAACTAAATTAGCAATTTTGATACAGTTCTGAACCACCCTGAAAACCAGATAAGCAATTTTCTTCTATTTATTCCGTTATGTATACAATTTATTTTTTTACCCTTGCGAGATGCACACCATACTAATGTATAATACCAATGTGCTTTTAAGAGATAAAATACTAACTAAAAACATCACCAACGACATTAATTCTATCGGTTTTGGAACTTTTGATTATGACGAACTAATGACATAAAGACTTGGTTTTGATTATTGGATGTATACGCATATTTAGCAGAAAATTCAATTTTAGAGTTCGAAGAGCTTTTAAAAAAATAATAAAAAGAAAGAAGCCAAAGCATTTCATTCCTCGTGTGCTTTGGCGAATGTTTTTCCCAACATAGCTGCATGTTGGACCAATTACTGTGTGTTTTTGATTACTTATTCTAGATGTTCAACTAATCTCAAAAGTTGTAAAGTGAGAGATTGTCGGTATATCTTGTGTGCTAGGTTGCTAGTCTAAGTCTTTGTGAGAAGATTTTTTCTAGCTTAGCTGTCATTTCTTGTTTACCGAGTCCAGTTAGAGATCCCTAGTTATCCCTTGCACTCTTGTGTATTTGTGACTCTTGTGCTGTGAGGTAGATTGTCTGTTGGATATGTCATTAGTGGGATAGGGTTACCTGTGAAGGAAGTCCAACTAACCGGTAGTTTAACGGCTTTTAGGTATCTTGGTTGACATCTTTGAGAAGGGTCGAGGATGCTCTAGGCTACTTCTAAGTTTAGTATCTTAAGATCATGGTTTCACATTAGTTCCATAATCGACAGAAGAGTTGTTGAGCATGTATAGATCATAAAATCTTAGTTGGTTCATGTTTCCAGTCTTAAGTCGTTTTTAGCCATTCTTCCTTTTTAGTATACTCATAGATCTTTAGAAACCCCCTTTCAAATTTTAATTTTCATTTAACCGTAGTTTTATAGATAAGTATTTGAGTCTATTTAGCATTTTCTATAGAAGTATGTGAGTTTGATATCCAGACTTGCTTTTACTTTACTAATTTCAATAACTTCACTTGCCTGTCAGTAGTTAAGTTTTCGAGAGTCTAGAGTATTACTTAGTGTGTAGTTTAGTTTTGATTTTGTTAATTTTAATTGAACTACTTTATGTACATCAGTGATATGCAACGACACAATCTTGAATAACAAAACAAAAATAAAACAACATGTCACAACGAATGTCACTACTTTGTAAAACCCCAAAGCGTACTCCTTCGTAAAAACGAGTTTTATTCCAATGTAAAACCTAAAGGTGTAGTCAAACATAAAAGTCGTACTTTGTCACAAAAGTGCAATTATTCCATTGGAAAACTCAAAAGTATAAAAACCAAATACAAACACAAACTCAACGATAAATATAACCTTAATAAAAGAAAATTTTAAAACTCCAATATTAAAGTACTCAAAACTTTTTAGAGAAAATAAAAAAAAAAAAAACACAAGCGTTTGCATTCAAAATTAGAATACTCAAACTTTTGTGATCAAAATGCAAGAAAAAAAGGGTTTTAAAATATTTTAGTATCCAACTTGTTAGATTTAGTTAATCCATTTGATTTGGTTGTTAATGTTTAGATCATGTGTATATAAAGCTTTTTTAAATATGGGCTGGAGGTCATATCTTGTAGAGGTGGGCAAAAAAACCGGTTCGGTTTCCCAAACTGGTTTATAAACCGGTATTTGACACCCCTCAAACCAAAAACCGGTTTCACCTAAACCGGTTTCCAAACCGGTTCGCACCGCCGGTTTGCAGTAGGTTTGACATCATCATTTCTCAAAAACAGTTTCAACCCCTCCAAACCGGTTTCAACACCTCCAAACTAGTTTCAAACCTATCCAAACCGGTTCTATATGTTTAACATCCTCATCTTCCAAACCGGTTTCCAAACCAAACCGGTTTTCACCCAAATCGGTTTTGACCATCCGTTGACCAAACCGAACCGGTTTGGAGAAAAAATCGGTTTGTGCAACCCTAATATCTTGTATTGTAAGTAATTGTAGATGAGCTGATTATTAACTAGTTATCTTTGGCCAGTTTCGGTTCGGATTTGGCAGGGTAAAGGTGGAACCGGTTCCACTTTTTTCGGTTCCAGTTCCGATTTCTTTGAGAATTTGGAACCGTTTTTACCTACCGTTTCGAGTGCAACCGGTTCCGGGTTTTTTGCCACCTCTAACTTCTATAGCTTCTATAATTTGACTTCTCTCCAATGCTTCACATCTCTGGCAATGAATTAATGAGTTCTTTGGTGTCATGTCAAAGAAAGAAGCTCCCTCAATTGGTCAGTTAGTGACCTTAAAATTTGACGATATCGACATTATGGGTAGCCCATTTTTTTTAGGGGCCCTAATTTAACAAAAAAATTGTATATATTGTATATATTATATATATTAATTTATTTTACAATAAACACATATAATTTACAATCCAATTTTTTAAACATATATAACCCATTTACGAATTTTATTAAAGACAAAAAAAAAAACTTTTTTCTTTACATCTAACTTAATAACTCATTACAATTTAAAATTTTGGTCAAAAAAACAAATTAACTCACTTCATATTTAGTTACAAACTAATTACCAAACACGCACACATAGGGAGACATTTTTAGCATTCACACAAGACACTTAATCTCTCAGAGACGACTCTGGACAAGACTCAAGAGTATACATATAGCACTATTCTTGGACAAGAGTATACATCGCTTACAAAATATTTTTTTTTAAATATTTATTCGGCGTTTTTTTATATTTTTTTATAAAAATGACCCTAATGTTACAAAACTACAAAAACAAAATAAAAAAAAATAAAAATTTTTTTACATGGTTTTTTTTCAAGGTTTTCAAAGTTTTTTCAACTTAAATAGGTTTTGAACTTACACATCCCCTATGGCCTATATGTGTGTGTAGGCTTTTTGTTTAAGACTTTGGGCTTGAATCAAATACTACAATATACTTATTGTGCAAGCATCTTGTTTGCTAAGAAGTTATTTCCCTCCTAAAAATCAAGCCACTTTAAATTGGACGTCTCTCTTTGCTTTTGTCCAATTGATCAATTATAAGCCCACTCCTTCTTGGACCTGCTCTATATTAGCTTTCAGCATGAAAAAACATTATATTATATATATAGGGGAAGGATCAAATAAGAAGAGCTTTTTGTGTAAGAAGAGTGAGAACTAATAAGAATTTGACACGTGTCACATAATTTAGGTATAAAATCTTATTTTTTATACTACATTTTTATTTTTTTTGTATTAGATTTGTTCTATATTTTTTTATACTCGATTTTTGTGGTTTTTTGTATTAGATTTTTGTTGTTTGTACTATATTTTATTTTTTTTGTACTGGATTTTTTTTGTACTAGATTTTTGATTTTTTGTACTGGATTTTTGATTTTTTGTACTGGATTTTGTTTCTTTTTGTACTGTATTTCGTTTTTTGTATTGTATTACTGTTTTATGATGACACGTGTCAAATTTCTATTGCTTCTTACTCTTCTTAGGCAAAAATCCCTTCTTAGTGGATCCAACCCCTATATATATATATTAAAAATAGATGGGCTTATGAATAGTAGCATTTGGGTTTTTCAACTTTTGGCAACAATTGAATTTTACCAGTATGATACAACTGGTAAGTCTGGCGTATCCAACGGAAAGGCAGAGAGGTGATACACCATAACCGTACTCGATCGTCCTCAACTTTAGAGTGAGAAAACCCTAAACCTTCAAAGAACCTCTGGTATGTTTTGCATGTAGCAGAGAGATGACACACCATCTCCAAATCGTCCTCGGTTTTAGGGTGAGAAAACCTTAAAAAATAGTTCCAACAAGAAATATGGATACTTGCAAATTGTTCTTCGTCTCTGTTCTTTCTTCTTCTTCTGCAATGTCAATTTTTTTCTTCACGTACTCACAATTTTTCTTCATCGATGAGTTTTGGTGACAAGGTCTTCTATTTGGGTTCGTGTATGCAGGTGCGTGCTCTGAATTCCTCTTGGTTGCCTGGTGCAACAATGTGTTCTTCATCTTCTCGACTGCGAGTAAATTCTTTGTTTTTTTCTTTCATGTTATTTATAATTTACAATTTTCATTGCATTTTAAAGCTCCATTAATTTTGCCTTCTTGGGTTGCTGGTTTGTTTTTTTTCCTTTCACTAAAGTTGTTTGGCTCTGTTGTGGTTAAAAAGTTAGGTATATGTGGCCTAATATTAAGAAAATACATCGAATGGTTTCTTTAGTATAGTTTAATGTGGTGCAAGTATATAAAATTTATTGGTCCATGCTCCATAGTTACATAATGAATTAATATATTATCATACGTCTTTAGAGATATTAGAGTTTTCAATTGAGCATTAAATTCAGATTTCATAGTTGGGTCTTTCAGAACTTTCTTTTGCTTGCAATCTGGTTTTTGACATTCAAGCACAGGTTTGTTGTTGTCTTGATGCAAAACACACGAGTTTTTGTAGTTTGCTTTAAGATTATGACTTATAGTTAATTTAGCTTCACAAAGCATGTATTAGATTTGCAGTTTATATACTATAAATGCACAAATTTTTCACCATAATTGTTTCACTAACCAACTCGAGCGGTTGTGCACTTTTTCTTCTGTCTTTCAACACATTTATCTCTTATTTTTCACACATTTTGTAATCATTGTGCAGGTAAAGGAAGAGTTCCAACATAAAGGAATAGTTCCAACATCCTTTGCTTTGCTCATTAAACACAAACATGTATTTGTGAATGTTTAATAACACTAACATTGATATGTGCTTAATGTTGTTTGCAGGTTATGGACTTGAGTCACAAGAACTTTATCTCCATGAATTCTTCAACGTCTCCATTAAGCTTCCTGCAGATTATACAACTGGTATTGGTTTCTATGTGAATCTTTTATTTAAATAGTTTTATTTTTCTTCATGTTGAGTAACTTTTAACATCAAAATAAACCTATTTGAAGGTTTGTATACAAAATAGTTTATGTGAGAGACATCCACTCAAATTTAAAGGGCATGCAGCATACATGCAAAGTTTGATATAATTAATGTTTTTTTAATTTTCTTCAATTTGATTAAATTTGAAGATTGTATGATTGCTTAATGGTTCATTCTTTTTGTTGTATTTTTATGATGGTGGTTGCAGTAAGACTTAGATCGAGGATGGGTCTAAGAAAATTTAATTGCTTTATTCGATAGTGATGAAACTCTTACCGCTTCAAGAAAAATACATCGTTATATTTAACAATATGTGAAGTGCTTTATGAATTTTTACAAGGATGATTTTCTATTGATGGCATTTTCCTAATGTAATTGAGTTTTGATTTTAAAAAACATTTTATGTAACAACCAGAAGTTACTTGACTGCTAATATTGTAAAAAAATGTATTTCTAATTATTAATCAATGTAGTTGGGCGAAAGCACTCTAATTTTTAATTTGAAAATATAATAGTTTAACCTTATGGAGGCAGCTACATTGACAAACCATGGATGGATTTGCATTGGATCTACGATGGAGGGAACTACTTCTTCTCATGCCTGATCTGATTAAAAGGTTAATTTCAAATTTCGCACAAAATTTATGTTCTCAGGGCAGACTTCTGAGTTTATGCACAAAATTTGTATCTTTTATTTGTTACGTGTTTATTGAGATTTCCTAGGTTCTTTTTCTTTGCAACTTTTTAAACAACCTAACTGTTCACAATTTTATACCACATTCTATTGAATGTCTCTAATATTAGCTTATGTATTTCATTTATCTTTATTTGAATGCTATGTCATTGCTAAATGCAGAGGCTAAATACAAATTTTGCTCTGTATCTTGATTAGCATCATGTGTATTAGGAAGGTAGCATACCTCCATGTTCCGTTTATGTATAAAAAGGTTTCTGTTTCTACATCGATTCATGGTTAGTAATATTATTATATTTGTATAAATAAGGCAATTATGATTTTAAACATTTATTTTGGATTCGTAATTAACCTTTTAAATCAATGTAATCATGGTATGAATATTTACTCTGTTAAAAAGTTACTATTCTAACATAAACTTATTATGTTCATTATATGTAACTTAAACATTTTTAGCATTATCATACTAAGAAAACTCATTTGATAGTTTCACCAACTATAAAAGAACATATCTTTTTTCAATTACAACTGTAGATTTGCAACATATTTGTGCAACACAATATCGTTTAATGTTTTATAATGTACAATAAAAGTTGGTTTGATTTTGAAATTGGCGTGTCGCCATCTCGGCTTATAAAATGCGTCAATTATTTCTATACTTGCTAATTTTGATTTTGATTTTGTGGATTTTTAGCCTTTTATATGTCTTAAAGCTTCAAGTCATGAGGTTTCTTTATGTATATCTAATTTGTTTTCTTATTTCACCTTTTTGTATCGCACATTATTGATTAAATTGATTTTTGTGTTTAGTTCTTTTTTAGAGTTCTTACTGTTGTAACCCACTGAATTTAATTAGCATAAGGTTATCGTTTCGGCAACGCCACATAAAACAAGGCGTGATGCTCAGACTCATGAGATCACAAAAAAGGGATGCAAGTGTTATGCCATGTCAGAAGTTACTTCCCAAACAATGTTATCTACTATGTAAATACCATGATATTCAAACGTTTTAGATCCCCATGTAATCAACACACATATGTCATATCCCAAAAATTTTCCGCCGCAACGCGCGTCTGGAATAATGCTAGTTAAAATTAATAATACACATGCCAACAAGCAAATTGGTTGATTTAAATGAAAGACAACACTAGCTCACTTGATACATGTCACAACAATGTTTTAAAACCCGGACCGGCCAGTTAGTATTTCTTGTTCACAAGTTAGGCACCAAATAATGTTAATCATGAGAAGATACAAATAAAAGCAAATAGTTTCACCATATTATATAGTGAATAAGCCGGGTTAAAACTAGAGGTGGGAAACCGGTTTTTTTAACCAGTTTCCGGTTCCAAACGGTTTCGGTTAACAAAGTCAACAAAGTCAACAACCGGTTTCGATTTTTTACTGGTTCCAACCGGTTTTTTGCCAGTTCCAACCAGTTTTTGGCCGGTTCCGGTTGGGGTTTTGGCCGGGTAAAGGTGGAACCGCCCGTACCCACCGGTTCCGGTTACGGGTTATTTGCCCACCTCTAGTTAAAACTTTTACTCTCCTGACCTTGATAATAGTCTGTTGTCATTATTCAACCATGTGGAATTTGTTTGAAACACATAACATTAATGATACTTTTTAAGGTATGGTGTACGACGTTAGTGTCCATTTTGCATTATAAAACAACTTTTGTAGATGAAAAAGGCCTTTAATCTTTACTTGAAATTGTTTCAAGTTATTATTGTTATTTTATGTTAACCCTTGGACTTATCAAATATATTTATTTGACCAGGGGATTTCACAACTTTTATTCACGTATATGTTTTGGGTTTTTTTTTTCTTAATTTATTGAGTGTCTTAAACCCATTGATTGATTAGGACAAGCTTACACAAGAAAACAATCGTATTTGTTGACGTAAGAATCAGGTTATTTAGAAGAAAGGTGAATGAGTTTAGATTTCTCAAACTCGACCAAACAATTTGACAGAACAAATCATTAACATTCCGGTGAACCAATTTTAAATAAAACCTAACCTAATAAATAAAATTTAGACACAAAAATCACTTAATTTTGATAAAGAATTTGGTAATTTATGTTGAAATGAAGTTGATTAAAATTTCTGATTAGAGTTCTATAAGAAATTTATATGTTGATTTTTTTATGTAATATTTGTTCTTTCAAAAAGACTTCTATTTGGAACTTTTATATGTGTTATTATGATGATATTTAATAGCATATTGTGTATATCATGGCTTCTAGACATGCACACACAAAAAAAGTTTTGGTGATTACCAGCGGGTGCAAACCAATTTTTAAGTTTGGAGGCCAAACATGTTAACTGGTTAAAGTAAAACTGGTTTTTGGAAACTTGTTAACCATTTTTTTTTTCCTCTAAAAAGTGGTGATTGTTTCCAACCGTTGGAATCAAAATATAGCCATTAGCAAGTTAACTGTTAAAACTCGAATTCTAGTTGTTTGAAATGGTCATATGGTCGTTTAACCTGCTTTTGTGGACCATTTTGCCCCTAAACAAATATATAAGTACGTATGGGTGTTTTGGTTTGATCACACAACTTGTCTACTCCTCAAACGCTAAAAAATGCTCAAAAATGTGTTAAAAACGCTCAACGCTATAAAATTATATCATTCTCCCATGAATATGATCACATTTCAAGTTTTTACTAGTGCAATTGGTTTAACTATATCATTAAAAGGCCAAAAATCATATTCAGATACATTTAATTATCCTAGTGATTGCTTTTATAACCTCTCATTTTTGTAAAACAATAAGATGAAGACAACATACCAACAACACATGCCTTTACTTAACAGACAAAATGTACCATAGAAAATTTCAAAACAACACAAAGCTCAAAATAAACCAACAAATGAGACATGTAAACCCCATGAAAACAAACGACTTGAACTTGATAGACGCGGCCCCCACAGAACTAGGGACAAATGATGACAGGGGTTATTATTTTTTGACGAACTGGTGTTAGTGGTAATGGTAGGGGTGGCAGAGGAATCACTGCCAGGTTCCGCCTCGAGGCCACCAACTGCAGGTCCATCGGCCGTCTTTCCATCGACGACCACGTGAAGCTTCATTCCAGCATAACAGTGTAGCCTGTTACCGCAGACGAAGTACCTATCCCCGGGTTTAGTTAACGCAAATGTTGTGTTCCCATTACTACTTCGATGTAGCACATTGGTCGTGTTGCACCCCTGGTTCCACACTATGACTTGATGAATATTGAAATACTTCAAAAGGCACAAAGATACGAATTCAAATTAGTGAATGCAACAAACAAAACTTCGTCTTATATTAACACAGTTTTTATCAGTGTGGATATCAGTTTATTTGATTTTAAAATATTTTTGGCCCAATCGAAAACCAAATCCAACCAAATAAGAAATGTGTCTAACTGAACCAAATTCAACTAATTAAACCGATTAATTAGGTTTATTCGGTTGAATTCGGTTTGGTTATCCGAATAATGCAAGATTAGTGCAATCGAGAGCCTAACCGAAAATCAAATAAGCAATTTTGATACAGTTCTGAACCACCCTGAAAACCAGATAAGCAATTTTCTTCTATTTATTCCGTTATGAATACATATTATTTTTTTTTACCCTTGCGAAATGCACACCATACTAATGTATAATACCAACGTGCTTTTAAGAGATAAAATACTAACTAAGCACATCACTAACGACATTAATTCTATCGGTTTTGGAACTTTTGATTATGATGAACTAATGACATAAAGACTTGGTTTTGATTATTGGATGTATACGCATATTTAGACTCATCTATTACATGATTACTTATTCCTCGTGTGCTTTGGTGAATGTTTTTCACAACATAGCTGCATGTTGGACCAATTACTGTGTGTTTTTGATTATTGAATGGTTTGCTAGACGTAGTATTCCATAGAAGTGGTTTTCATGATTTAGATGTTCTAGATGTTCAACTAATCTCAAAAGTTGTAAAGTGAGAGATTGTCGGTTTATCTTGTGTGTTAGGTTGCTAGTCAAAGTCTTTGTGAGAAGATTTTTTCTAGCTTAGCTGTCATTTCTTGTTTACCGAGTCCAGTTAGAGATCCCTAGTTATCCCTTGCACTCTTGTGTATTTGTGACTCTCGTGCTTTGAGGTAGATTGTTTGTTGGATAAGTCATTAGTGGGATAGGGTTACATGTGAAGAAAGTCCAACTAACCGGTAGTTTAACGACTTTTAGGTATCTTGGTTGACATCTTTGAGAAGGGTCGAGGATGCTCTAGGCTACTTCTAAGTTTAGTATCTTAAGATCCTGGTTTCATATTAGTTCCATAATCGATAGAAGAGTTGTTAAGCATGTATAGAATTCAGACCTAGGTAGTACTTTCATCATCATAAAATCTTAGTTGATTCATGTTTCCAGTCTTAAGTCGTTTTTAGCCATTCTTCCTTTTTAGTATACTCGTAGTTCTTTAGAAACCCCCCTTTCAAATTATAATTTTCATTTAACCGTAATTGTATAGATAAATATTTGAGTCTATTTAGCATTTTCTGTAGAAGTCTGTGAGTTTGATATTCGGACTTGCTTTTACTTTGCTAATTTCAATAGGTTCACTTGCATGTCAGTAGTTTAGTTTTAGAGACTGTAGAGTATTACTTAGTGTCTAGTTTAGTTTTGATTTTGTTAATTTTAATTGAACTACTTTGTGTACATCAGTGATATGCAACATATGCAACGACACAATCTTGAATAACAAAACACAAATAAAACAACACGTCACTACTTTGTAAAACCCCAAAGCGTACTCCTTCGTAAAAGCGAGTTTTATTCCAACGTAAAACCTAAAGGTGTAGTTAAACATAAAAGTCGTACTTTGTCACAAAAGTGCAATTATTCCATTGTAAAACTCAAAAGTATAAAAACCAAATACAAACACAAACTCAACGATAAATATAACGTTAACAAAAGAAAATTTTAAAACTCCAATATTAAAGTACTCAAAACTTTTTAGAGAAAATTAAAAAAAAAACATAAACATTTGCATTCAAAATTAGAATCCTCAAACTTTTGTGATTAAAATGCAAGAAAAAAAAGGTTTTAAAATATTTTAGTATCCAACTTGTTAGATTTAGTTAATCCATTTGATTTGGTTGTTAATGTTCAGATCATGTGTATAAAAAGCTATTTTAAATATGGGCCGGAGGGTTTTCAAAAATTTTTCAACTTAAATAGGTTTTGAACTTACACATCCCCTATGGCCTATATGTGTGTTTGTAAGCTTTTGTTTAAGACTTTGGGCTTAAATCAAATACCACAATATACTTATTGTGCAAGCATCTGGTTTGTTAAGAAGTTATTTCCCTCCTAAAAATGAAGCCACTTTAAATTAGACGTCTCCCTTTGCTTTTGTCCAATTGATCAATTATAAGCCCATTACTTCTTGGACCTGCTCTATATTAGCTTTCAACATGAAAAAACAATAAAATTAATAATACACATGCCAACAAGCAAATTGGTTGACTTAAATGAAACACAAAACTAGCTCACTTGATACATGTCACAGCAATGTTTTAAAACCCGGACCAGGATTCGGTGTCAAGGGCGGGCCAGTTATGTGCTTGGAACTGTTTTATAAGGAACCGACCGGTCGAACCGGGAAACCAGGCGATTGAACCGGTTTTTAAAAATATTTTATATTTTTATTTATATAATACTTATGACGTCACCCGATTCTTAAATCCGGTCTGACCGGTCAGATCGCTGACCAGTAAAGACACTAATTTGATGTTCGGTCCGGTTTTAAAAACAATGTGTCACAGAAGTCCTGGGTTCAAACTTATACAAGGCAATAAATAAATTAATTTACGGGTAGTTTAGGAGAAGTAGAATTAATTTATGGCTTAACTAGCTAACTTTCTAAAACTCACTGATGAAAAACTCTTAATTCACATGTATGCCTTTGCTACTCTTGCCCAGGAAAATCAGAATCAAACTTCTTGCTGCTAATGAATTTCTTTACTGCACTCATGTTTTGGATCATACACAAACCTTAATATTTGATAAACACTTTGATAAACTAAAACATACACATGGGATTGATAATATTTACAAACTCTTACATTAACTGTAAGAGTTAAACAACCGAACACAATTTCATGGCCATTTTACCCCTAATCGATTTCTACATACTGGACTATCATTAGGGCTTATCTAAATATAATTTCGCTAGCCCAAATACAACTTGACACTAACATATAGATGACATAATAAGAATTGACCCAACTTGTTCCATTAAGGTTTATCTTGTACATATGTGAAATTAGAGTCTCACAGCTACTTTGCCAATACAATGACAAGGAATACATTATAAAGAATAACTCAAGCACTTGACTTTGACTTTCACAACTTCTATCATTTAATCATTTTTACTAGCAACATGATTATTGAAAACAGAGCATTTATACAAGATGAATCAGCAATTGACTTTAACTTCCACAATTTCTTCCATTTAATCATTTTTACTAACTTCATGATTATTGAAAACAGAAAGTATTTGCACCAGATGGTCATCAATTGACTTTGACTTTGGCAGTTGGCACTAATTGTTTGATAATTTGATAGTTAACTAGTGGTCCAGGTTGAGATAGGGTTCATCTGCTAACAAGATCTTTCCTTACGCAACTAAAAGCACTCCAAATCTTAAATTTATTCAATATCTGGTTTTTTTGAACCAAGTATTTTGTTACGACTTAAAACAGGAGTGAAGATTATTACTATTATCCTCATCACCAATCATCATGATTACTTCTTTTAAGTTTTCTTATATCTTTTCCTTCTACTTCACCTTTTGCTTGCTTTTGGTGATGACCATATTTTGTTTGTGCCTATCTACTAAAACCTATGATGCTATGTTATGCATGGATGATGAGAGACAAGCACTTCTTCGGTTCAAGCACGGCCTCATAGACGAAGCTGATCAGCTTGCTTCTTGGGTTGGTGAAAAGAGCGATTGTTGCAAGTGGGCTGGAATTCATTGTGATAACCTTACAGGGCATGTTCATGAGATTCATCTACCTGGCAAATGTTCTTATGATTATAACACGATAAAAGAGTATGAAGAATTCATAAGGCAGAGCCTAAAAGGGGATATAAGTCCATCCATCTTAAACCTGAAGCAACTCCAACATCTTGACCTGAGTTGTAATGATTTTAAAGGAATCCAAATTCCTAGCTTTATGGGTTCTCTTGGAAACTTGAAATATCTTAACCTCTCGCGTTCCAGATTTGTTGGAACAATCCCTCCTCAACTAGGGAATCTGAGAGAATTGGGTGTCCTTTGTCTTGGAAGTTTTTATGATGATGATACTGATGAACATGAATTTACTAGCATTGAGAATATTCAATGGTTATCAAGTCTACGTTTGTTGCGTCACTTGGATATGAGTGGTGTAAATCTTACAAAAGCAACCGATTGGCTTCAGGTGATTAACACTCTCCCTTCATTGGTCCAACTGCATTTTTCTAACAGTCAACTACCTAACATACAACCCAACGTTGTTAGCATTAATCTCACATTCCTTTCGTTGCTAGATCTTTCTAGAAACAACTTTGACAAGAGTTCCATGCCACCATGGATTTTCAGTATAACTAGTCTAGTTTCATCAGATTTAAGTTGGTGTGGTTTACATGGTCATATTCCTAATAGTATCTATAGCTTCCATAATTTAACTTCTCTCCAGTTGCTTTACATATCAGGTAATGAATTCATGAGTTCTTCATTAGTATTGAAAGGATTGTCTAGCATAGGTGGTAATCTGATTTCATTAGATATGAGTTCTTGTGGTGTTTCGAGTCCGACTCTTGATTTCCTTCACAACTTGACCTCTCTTCTTAGTATTGACTTTTCAAGTAATCAACTCACAAGCAAAATACCTAAATCACTAGGTAACCTTTGCAATCTGAGACATGTTGATATGGGTGAAAACTATTTTCTAAATATTAGTTTAACAAGCCTTCTTGAAAGTTTTTTGGATTGTGAATCACCGAGCCTTGAATCATTATCATTCGAGTCCTCAGGACTGTCTAGTTTTCTACCGGATCAGCTTGGACAGCTGATAAACTTAGTGCACCTCCAACTAAGAAACAACCGTATTGCAGGACCAATTCCAGATTCAATAGGAAGACTATCATTATTGAGATCACTAGACCTTGATGAGAATCTTATTTCTGGTTCAATTCCGTACTCGGTTGGAGGACTATTATCATTGGAGTTGTTAGATCTTTCAAACAACCAATTGACTGATACCTTCCTGAAAGCCTCGGTCAACTTTCTATGTTGAATACTTTAGATCTCTCTAACAATTTGTTGACAGGTGTTGTGACAGATTCTCATTTTTCTAAACTGATGGGATTGAAACGCCTAAATGGAAGAGGCAATAACTTAACTCTAAGACCACGATGTGCAAACTG
Source organism: Mikania micrantha (assembly GCA_009363875.1). Classification (NCBI taxonomy): domain Eukaryota; kingdom Viridiplantae; phylum Streptophyta; class Magnoliopsida; order Asterales; family Asteraceae; genus Mikania; species Mikania micrantha. The sequence goes on along the minus strand of CM018685.1, from coordinate 52,341,923 downwards.
GATCCCCTCTTTCCAATTGCAATATATGTATTTAAATTCTTGGGATTTAGGGCCACAATTTCCATCGTGGCTGCTAACACAGAGAGACTTGACACTTCTCGAGATCGGAAATGCAAGGATTTCATCAACCATGCCTAAATCATTTTGGAAATCATTCCCCAATCTACAGTATCTAGATATGTCTCAAAATCAAATGCAAGGAAGACTGTTTTATATCCCTGCAACACTAGGTCTAGTTGACTTGAGTTCTAATCTGTTTAGCGGGAATTTACCGGAACTTTGCAATGGTTCATTGTTAGATATCCTGGATTTATCAAACAATTCCGTCACAGGGTCATTACATAACTTCTTGTGTCCTTATGGTGGGAAATGGCTAGAAGCTTTAAATCTAGCAAATAATCATTTGTCTGGTGTCATCCCTGAGTGTTGGGTGAATTGGCCAAGTTTGGTATTCTTGAACCTGGAGAACAACAACCTTTCTGGTAGAATTCCAACTACTTGGGATCTTTATCTTCCCTAGAATCATTGAATATGGGCAAGAACAAGTTGTCTGGAGAATTACCAATTTCTCTAAAGAAATTGACAAAATTACAAATCCTTCAATTTGCTACAAATGAACTTGTTGGAAGCATTCCAGCATGGATTGGAGCAGACCTTTCGAGTTTGAGAATTCTAAACCTCCGATCAAATAATTTTGATGGAAAGATAACTCATGAGCTGTGTTATCTTACATCTATTCAGATCTTGGACTTTGCCCAAAATAATCTATCTGGATATATTCCACGATGCTTCAACAACTTTCGTGTCATGTCAAAAAAAGAAGCTCCCTCAATTGGTCAGTTTGTGTTCTTAAAATTTGATAATGTCAACATTATGGGTAGTGCTTCCTTGGTGATGAAGGGACAAGAGTATACATATAGCACTATTCTTGGACTAGTGATGGTTTTGGACTTTTCGAGTAACAATCTTTCTGGGAACATCCCGGTTGAGCTAACGGCCCTTCAGTCGTTACAATCATTAAATTTATCAAAAAATCAGTTGACAGGTGTGATACCAAAAAATATTGGAGACTTGAAGTTACTTGAATCATTTGATGTATCTTTGAACCATCTATTTGGGGAACTTCCTGCGAGCCTGTCAGGCTTAAATTTCCTGAGTAGCTTCAATGTGTCTTTCAACAATTTGACAGGAAGAATCCCATCAAGCACACAACTTCAGAGCTTCAATGAATCTAGTTTTTTTGGCAACAAACTCTGTGGAGTTCCATTGACTAAGCCGTGTGAACAAGCAGTGCATGCTAAAAACCTACAAGAAGGTGATATATCACATGGAGTGGATTTGGGGTTGATTATTAGCATCTTGTGTGGATTTTTTGTTGGTTTTTGGGTCATTGTCGCTCCACTGAATGTGGCCACATTTCGGAATTTGTTAGTAAATTGAGGTATATGTTTTGTGTTGTTAATAATAAGTAGCAGGGTCACATTTTAATAAGTGATGAATAATGTTGTAAAGTTGTAATTTTGATTTATTTTACCTTTTGAATATAGAAACTGTTTTCTTAATGAGCTTCCTAGCTTGACATGTCTGATTTTTGTTTTAAATTCTTAAAATCTTAAAAATTTTATTAAAAATGGCATATTTTTTGTGCATCTTTTGTATCTATAGGTGATAGACTCTCTAGATACTGAATGATAACTTATCAAAACTGAATGATGCACATCTTCCTAAACGTTAGTTTGATAATCCACCAAGTAAAAACTGAATGACTAATCATCCTCAAGAGTCAATCGGATTGATATACAGCAAAGCTTTCAAACTTTCACCTTTGCATGATAAAATTTTAAAATTAAAGGAAGAAATATCTAGAATTAGAACAAATACCTAAAGTTGAGCCCTGATTGGTTGCTTCTTCATCATATCCTCTAAATCCTAATCAATCAATCAAATAAAGGAACCATGAGAAAAAAATGTAACTGAGATTTTAGTCTCATAATGGACGAATGCAGAAAAAAATTGCTGTTAAAAAAATAACGTTTTGGTGGGGAGGTGGAGTACTCACTTAATAAAGACTTTTTATAGACAGGATAGTCATAGGTTTAAAACAAGGTAAAGGTGTAATTAGTTTGAGTTAATTTAATAGCAAAAGAAATATTGGTAAAAAAGAAATTAATGTTTTGATATTTATAAATGAACGGTTCAATTAATACAGTTATTAGAAAATATGGTTTGGTTAACCATCTGTCAATATACTTGGCTGAATTCAAGTTAATTTCAATTTTTTTTTAACGGCAGAGGGTCCCGTCGTATTACTTTCAGTTATCCTGACGGTTAAAAATTAAGATCGATTCTCGATTGCCGACCGTGAGACCATACCCCCTGATGCGCGGGAACCCTGTGGAATAGGTAAACCCTCGCCACCATTGGTTCAAAACCCGAGATTAAGCTCAAGATTCCTTCCATCACCTGGTATCCATTAAAATGTCACTAGTGAGACTTGAACTCTGATCTTTAAGGAGAAAGAATCAAGCCTTAACCACTAGGCTAACTTTGCTGGATAGGTATTTCAATTAATAAACTTAATTATATCTTGGATCAAATAAATAATCAATTCTATTAAATTTATAAGGAACTAGTAATTTAAATATATATATTCAAATGCAAAAAAATATTATATTTTACTTAACATCTCAAAATTTGGATGAAGTCATGAACCTAAAAGTTTAAGAGCGAAAATTAAAAGAGTTAACATTGAGTGTATAGACCAATTCTCAAACTCAAAAAACCTAAAAGAGATCAGGGTGACATCTACAAAGTTTAGGGTTGGAACGTAAAAATTT